>QKQZ01033402.1:0-17603 GCA_003595255.1 Solenopsis fugax
ATGAGTCTTTTGTAAAAATTTTTTTCGCAGTCTACAATTTGTGTGTTATCCCAATCAAACATAAATGTCCCAATCAAAAATTTATAATTTCCAACCTTTATGCTCGGTTAAATGACCTTATTATTAGTAATAAAAATAACAAACTTGCAATCAAGGTTTTTTAAATTATAAATATTTAAATATTCACATAAAGTGTTTAAAATGCATAACACTTAGACATTATAATTAAACAAACAAAACCTTTCACCGAAATTTTATTTTTGATTTTATAATTCAGAATATTTAAATATTCATGTAAAAAGTACTTAAAAAGTATGAATATTTAAATATTTACAATTAAGAAACGAAGCTTTTTCGCAATTTTGTTATTCTTTTCGCCTTATTTTATTATCTAGAATCACTCTTAAAATTACTCCAATCTGTTGCTAAACATCTGAACATATGTATGCAACATAATAATGCCAGACGTTTCATCGGGACAGTACTATTTTCGAAGCAACTGTCCCACTGTTCTGTCAAACATTTAAAATTTTCCCTGATTTTAGTAAAAAAGTTTTGTTAAAAAATACTTTATAAATTTTGAAAATTGTGATAGTAAATCCAATATATTTAAATTATGCTTGCTATGATTTTATATTTTGGTTTCGCTTCTCTAACGCGTAGTTTTAATCAGACGCATGCCAAAAAAAAACAGCAAAATGCAAATAGTTTAAGAATAGATTAGATTCCTAAAAATCCTATATTCTTTTTAAGGTTTCTCTGGTGAAAAAAATTCTCTCATTTTTAATTTACAAAGATTTCTGAAAAAATCTAAAGAATAAAATCTAAAAAAGTCAAATTTCTTCAGATTTTATAAGTTCTCTTTGAAAATTATAGACTAAATCTTAAACTAAGATACTTGAATCGAATAAAACCCACCTAATTTATTTTTTATAAATTCTATTTATAGAGATATTGAAATGTACTAAGTAAGAATAAAATATGTTTATTTCAATCAGTCACAATAATAAAATTATCTTCCATATAGAACATTTGTAAATAGAGTCAAAGAATTAAAAATGCTAATAAGAGCCAACACAGGATATTCGCGTGTATATATAATTAATCAATTTAAATGATAGACGTTTTGACTCTAATTTTGGGTCATCTTTAGTGTAGTTGAATATATATTACAATAGGCCTTCAGTGATTACAAGTTGATAATTTCGTCTCAATGAAAGGAAAGCGGTGCTTCGTTAATTAAATAAAATATAATTAGATATATCGAGTAAATCGTGCAAAGACATACATCAACAATGCAAGGTGATGGTCTTCACTTTGTACTTGTAAATAAACAAAATTTTTAAACTGAGCTTTATAAAATGCTTGTGTTTTTAATAAGGCTCAAATAAAAAATAAATTAAAAATAAAGGAACTAAATATTATCCTCAAAATCACTTTTAAAATTATTAATCACAAAAACAAAAACAAAATTCCTTAGGATCTACTATTAAACATCATAATTCTTTAATTTTATCTGTAATTTTTTAACTTCTGGGAAGTCTGGGCCATTTGAACAATTTTAGCTTCTCAAAAGTTAGCATCATTGAAAATCATTATACAGATGACAATGACTATAACAATAAATGTATAAATGGGTCTTATATTTAATATGTACATTATTTATAAAAAAATATACTTATTCCAAAAAATCCATATATACATTTTTTTTATAGTTAGGAAGTAAAATAATATTATAATATGTTGTAATACATCATAAAATAATGTTACTAAATTTTACGACAGTTTTTTTATAAATAATGACTCATTTATTGACTTCGTGACAAGTTCTTGTTATATTAAATAAACATGTTGCTGCTGGTTTTAATTCCTTAGCCCCTCTTTACCTACTTATGATACATTTTTTAAGTATATATTCTAGATATAAAATAGGTTTTTAATTGATAAATTTAAAAATGAACCTTATTTAATGCTGGGCTCAAGTACTTTATTTCAGAATTCAATGATTAGAATAAAACTGTGATTTGTGTAACATAATTAAAATCGAGAAAAGGTAGATGATAATGATAGCAGAATCTTAGTGCTCAAATATTTCTTATGTGATTTTATATACATTTTCTGATTCTTCCAACTGCACGCTGTTATTTTCAGTCTTGAAAATACAACTCTTAAATTGAACCAGAAGAGTAATATCACAAATATTACATTGATAATATTAATATAATATCAATATAATAATACTGAATCTTACAAGCATCTATAAGAGTCCTCCTGCAAAAAATGATAAATAATTAAATAATTAAATATCTTCTCTAGAATTTGTCAGTTTTCATCAATGTAAATTAACTCTCTGTTTAAGCTTATTCTAATTCTTAAAACTGAAAAAATATACATATAAAGAGTAAATTAAATCAAGATTTAATCATTTAAATTAAATCAAGATTTAATTAAAATTAGAATTTTTTATATATGTGTGAACTCTGAAAATAAATTCAGAATTCACATATATAAAGAAATCTAGAAAAGATGTAGATTTTCTCAGCATTTATAAAGTGTTCCAATTAATATAAAAAGTTCTAAAAATTTTTTAAAAAGTTATAAAATCATGCAAATTTTTACAAATTTTGAAATTTATATAGAAATTTTGAAAAATTATTTGAAGAATTCCAAGATAAATTTTCATCAGGATTTATCTTCCTTAAAGCAGATAAATTTGAATATTAAATACGAGTAATCGTAATGTTCTTTAAAAATATAAAAATTAAGTATTATTCTTGTATTTATCTTTATATTTAACCTTCCCCAACATAAAAATTATCCTGCTTTGCATTATTAAATATCTGGTCGCATTATATGCATACTATTTTATAATAACAAATACACAGTAAAGAGTTAATAAAATAATATGTATAAATCCAAATATTACGATTAAAAGCAGTAAATTAAATTACATCGGATAATCACTTTGTATCTTATCGATATACAAACAAGTTAGTGGATATGCAACGTGATAAAGAGGTTATGTTTCATTCTAACATGCTCAATTATAAAATTTTGAATTTTTAATGTTGATTAAAGTTTTTTGGAACTCATTTGGTACATATCTTTCGACAACGCGATAAAATTAATGTGCTTCAAAGCATTGATAAAACCGTACCGCGTGGAACACACTGGAACACACTATCGAAATTGAAATTAGGTTAGGTCGTATTTACATATGACTTCCGGCTTTAATTCAGTGCTACTTACTAGTTGTACTTTGCTTTGCGTCGTTTTATGATCTCCACGTTTTACATGTGCGCTCCATTAACATGTCTATGTTATTTAACGGTGATAACTCTGACACGGATGGAGAATTGAAGATAAACGCAGAATACGCCAGTATTTACGACAATTTCCGTCAAAAAGAAGAATTACATAAATGTAAGTGATCCTAACCTATGTGCATCTTCGGAACCGAGATCTCAGTCCCTCACGAGCAAATTGACGACGCGTGTCCCAAGTGAGACACAAATTAAAAAAAATAAAAAATAATAAAATTGGAACCGAGATGATGTATATGGCTCCTTGGAGGAGCGTTCGACTCCTGGGGTGCGTGTCACTAAATGCTTGCAATGCTCTTAGAATTATCTCAGCCTTGTTCCGATTCATATATATTTAGTAAAGGTTAAACAGGATTTGTCAACTATAAGTCGACAATCTCTTTTAGGCCCGGTTTTTCATTATCTGATTAACTAATGGTTAAATTTTACCTGATGTTTTATCCAATCGGCTTCATCCATGATAATGCCATAGGTGAAGCTTATTGGCTAAAACTTCAAGTTAAGTTTAACCATAAGTTAACTATAGATAATGAAAAACTGATCCTTACAAGATTATCCCACAATACTTGAATTTCTCTGTCCAAAAATTAAAATGACTTGATTATAATTCATTTATATACATAGAATTAAAATATTCAATAAAATTAGAAAAAATCAATATGCTCTGTGTAATGATTAATATGTAACGAATAGCCTGGAAAAATTCTTGGAAATTTTAAGAAAAAAATGATATTTTTCTTGTTATTTTATTATATTTTTCTAGACTTTTTTTACACATAATGTCATCTTTATTATTCTCCATGTTAATGATTTCTTTCATAGTTAAGAGTTCTAATAATTAAATAATTCATCAGTATAGTTTGATGTCATTTTATCATATCTTTCCATATTTTTTTGAAAAAAATGAATTTTTTTTCTAGATTTTATTTTTCTGGAAAATTAAGAACTCTAGCAAGGAATATACGCATAATTGTAATTTTTCCTTATTTTTATTTTTCTTTTAGTGAAGGCAAGATATGGAGAAGATGCGGTACTGTCGGAGGATGAGTCCAGTGATAGCAGTTCATCAGATGAAGATGAGAATGTATATTGATTTTTAGATTGTTGGATAAATTATTTATTGCTCTTATGCATATTATTACAAATAATCTCTTATGTTAAATGATTTTTATATTTTACCTCTTTTGTTCCATAAAAAATCTAGCTATATACATATACATATAATAATACTAATAAATGCATAGTAATAATTAATTCTTTTCAGATTCAAAATCCAGAATTTGATAAACAATTTTTCCTAACATTAGCTTGTTTGAAATCTAAGGATCCTAGCACATATAATGAAAAAATTAAGTCTTTTAATGATACTAGCAAACCTGAAACATCAGAAAGTGCTAAAGTGAAGGAAAAGGAAAAGAAGAAATCAAAGAAGGAGAAGTCTCTTTCTTTACGCGATTATGAACGCAAGATAATATTAGAAAGAGATGGACGGTTTAGTAGCAGTGAAGACGAAGATGAAATGAAACAAAAAGCTAAATCTAAAATTCCCACTTATATGGAGGAACAAAAAAAATTAAAAGATAGTTTTAGACATGTTCTGAAAGAGGAGGATGATGATGAAGATAATGATTTCTTAAAAATAAAACAGAAAACAGAAGATGAGAAGCACAAAGTACTTTTAATTCATACATACTTAATAATTTTACATGTATATGTATGTATTATTGCATATAATGCCATTATTATTTCATTTAGGAAGAAGAAGCGTACAAGGAATGGTTAAAGGGTCAAGAAGTGGAAATAGATTCCAACGATAAGGAAATGCTTAAACCATTGCGTGATTTTTGGTCAGATCCTAATTTAGATCCAAATGAGAAATTTTTGAGAGATTATATCCTAAATAACAAGTATATGGATACAGAATCTTATGACGTTGACTTAGCGTACAATCAAGTTATTCATGACAGCGATGAGAATTTGTCAGAAGATGAGAAAACTATCCAAAAACAAGAGGAATTTGAACGTAAATACAATTTTAGATTTGAAGAACCTGATCAAGAATTTATCAAAAGGTACGATTTCTTGCTGAATTAATAAATGTTAATTCTCCAAGTGAACATGTAAATGTATATCTGAAACAAAACTTGTAACTGTAAAACCAACATTTAAAGCTAAAAATTAAATATTTAATAAATAATGTTTATCAAAATAAATTATGAAATCATTATCTACAATGTAGATAGATGTTTCATGAATTTTTTCAGATTTTTTAAATATCTTAATATTTAATCATTTTTAATACTTTAAAATTGAAAAAAATAAACTCGCCTGTTCACTGAAAAGGTACTGGAGAAAACGTGTTCACTCTAAAAGTTAATTATAATATGAGTTATTATATAATTTTATATCTGTTCATGAAGTTTACGTTTTATTAAGATATCCACGGACGATGGAAAACTCAATGCGGAAGAAAGATACACGCAGAGCTCAGAAAAGAGCAGAAATTAAGGAGAGAAAAGAGCAAGAGAAACAGCAAAAGAGAGAGGAACTAAAACAACTGAAGGCATTGAAGAGGAAAGAGATAGAAGAAAAGATAGAAAAATTGAGAGAAATTACTGGTAACATAACTTTCAATTTTCAAATATATAAAATTTATATCAAATTATTCGGCATTATGTTATATCTGCATTAATTGTAGGAAATGACGATATGCGCTTTGATAATGTTGATTTTGATTCCGATTTTGATCCAAATGAACACGACAAAAGAATGAAGGAAATATTTAATGACGAATATTATGCTGATGGTGAGGACGAGATGCAGAAGCCAGAATTTCCAGAGATCGATGAAGAACTGGGTATTGAAACTAAATGGGACACATATGATCCAACTACAGATAAAATTGACATGGAAGCTGCGTATGAAGAACCTCATTGTGAAGATCCAGATTTTAATGTGCTTATTATAGTGTATTAAAAGATGTTCAGCAATAGATGGGAGAAAATTTTTAAGGAGTGATTTAAGATGATAAAATAAGGAAAATTAGAAAATGACAAAACTGCGATTAACGTTTTGTTTTTTAATTGTAAATGTTTAAAAATTCAAATATGTACTTTAGGCACTTTTTGTGTGAATATTAGAATAACACAATCAAGAACAACAAAATTGGAAGCTTAATTTTTTAATTATACATAAATATTCACGTGCTTTAAACACTTTTTTTTTACATAAATATTTGAAACAAAATAATTGGAATAGACCCATGATGTGATAACACAATTAAATGATGTATATAATACAATTAAAAGAAAAAGTCAACGCAAAATGTAGATCTTACATTAGTGCTCAAACATTTCTTATGTGATTTTATATACTAGTTCTTCGAACTGCCTGTTACTTGAAATGTAACTCTTAAGTTAATTCGTAGTAGTAAAATATCAATGTTAAAGTGATAATTATTTTAATAATATTCTGATACACAGGACAAATTTTTTAATTTATCGATTGATAAATTAAAAAACTCGGCCAAAATGTTAAATATTGAAACAATTTTGTTATTCTTGATTTTTGTTATTTTATTGCCTAGAATCTCTCCTTAAATTTTCTTCCACTTATTGTCGGACAATCTATATATTTTTGCTAATATATATTATATAAGAACTTCACTAGTTGTCTGATTATAGATGGATGCGGATTACGATCCAGAATCCCGAGACTTACAGTCTGAACTCATTGAAAATACGAAAAAGAGAAAACGAAGGAGGCGCTCTAAATTCGCTGAGCTTATAGCAAAGGAGAAGCCCAAATTCGATCCAAAACAATATCCTTCATATGCACATTATTTTGATCAATATTACTCGTTGGATTATGAGGATATGATCGGAGATTTGCCTTGTAGATTTAAATATCGAAAAGTTGTTCCAAATGATTATGGGTTAAGTATTGAAGAAGTAAGTGTCAATTATATGAAATTTTATTATTAGGGACAAGAATAGTTTAATCTGAAATTATTTATAACAGTAATTTTAACAGTAATTTAATAAATATATTTCTTTATTTCTACATTCCAAGATTTTAATGGCCGATGATAAGGAATTGAATAGATGGTGTCCCTTAAGACAAACTCTTAAACATAAACCAGAACATATAGAAAAGAATGAAGTCCGAATATATCAAGAAAAGGCAATGAATGAAATACATAAGCGAAAAATTCTTAAGAGCTTATATACGTAAGTATTACATGAGAATTAAGAATATATAATATGCTACATGTGTACTATATGATCTCATACTAATGTTGTATATTTAGTGAATTGAAAGAGAAAGAAGAAAAAAGCGAATTTGGAAAGAAAGATGAAAAAAATAAAAATGAGCAAGAAGGAAACGTAAATAAAATAAAAAAACAGAAACGGAAAAATAAATTAACAGTCGACGGCGACGCTTTGATTTCTAAGAAAATCAAGATAGATAACGCAACGAAGGAAGATTCTCAAATAAAAACAGATATTAATATTAAAGAAAATAATAATGAAAAAATTATCAATAAATCTGCAAGCCGGAAGAAAAACAAACACAACAAAAGCTCTCAATTTAATCAAATAAATACTGGAAAGCGCAAACCAGATTATGATGATCCAACCATGTCTTTGAATGCAGATAGATTGAAAATATATGGAATAAATGCTAAGAAATTAAAAAATAAATTAAAATACAGCAATAAAAAAATGTAAATATCAATATTGTATTTGCATAATTGTAAATATAGTAAATATAAAATTATATATGATTCTATAGCATTTGTATAAATTTCTTATTGATACATGTACGTATACATAGTGTCAGAAAAGTAATGACATTTAATTTTATTTTCAAGAGCTGGTAACATTTTGAAAAGTAGATTACACCGAATTAAAAGATACTTCTTCACTTTATCTTCAATGCAAGTTTCAACACGCTAACATGAACGCGTATAATTTTGCAATTATTTATGTAAGTATATGTTTTGTATTCACAAAAATGGACAGGAAAGAAATCCACGAACAACAGTATACGTTCAAATTTTGTATAAAATTGAAACGGAATGTTGCCGAAACATGAAAAAATTAATGTCCAATCTTGCAGAGATTTAGGCGCTCATCTTCTATCGTTCCTCGACCTTACGAGAATAACTCTCTTGTGCCCACGAGATTTGAGCGAGATGAAAAATCATCACCGCTCGCTTTTATAATTTTTTGTATGTTTCGGTAACATTGTATTTTAATTTCATACATTTGAATATAAAATTGCATACCATTGTTCAAGATTTCTGTTTTCCATTTTTGTAACGCGTCAATAAAATATCTATTTATATAAATAATTGCGCGTTTACATTAGCTTGTTGAAACTTGCATTGAAATTAAAGTGAGGAAGCATTTTTTAATTCAATACAGTCTACTTTTTGCAGTGTTTCCAAATCTTGAGAAAAAAAATTGAATCTTTTCTGATACATTTTAACAGAAACTTTTCTGATACGTTTCAAATGTCCACTCATATTTGTGTTAATTCTACATAAGATAAATATATTGAACAGTAACATAGATATTATGTAAAAACATTAACATGAAAAATATAACATTTGAACTCAATTTGAAAATAAATTGTGGAAACGTATTTCTTCAATGAAATTAATATTTATAATATGTTGATATGTATATTTTATTCATTATAAGAATATTTATCTAAGAATGTTTTATAACAACATTTTGTTATTTTGTTTATTTACCAATAAATAAATTGTGTTATTTTAATGTTAAGAAATATTGACTATTAAAAATTTAACAGAAAATATTCAAATAACAATTCAAATAACATAATTGCATTATGTTAAATTAATATTTGAATATATTAAAAATCAACACAAAAATTTTACCAAGAACCACTTTTAATATAAATACAAAATATTTTTTACTGTGTGTATATGTTTAGCCAAAAATATTAAGTGTGTGCACGCGTGCACGCACACATGCATGCACACATACACACCTATATTTTAAAAGATATTTTTAATTGGAAGAAATTTAAATATCAATTAATCCTTTGTTTTAAGATCCCTTGTATATTATAACGTTAGTAAAGAAGTAATTAAGAAATAATAGTGGATAAAAGTCCAGATAAATGTGTATGTGTATATTGTGTATTTGTACGTGGAAAAAATATAGGTGTCTAATGCTGTTGATTAATGGCTATATATACAGGGTTTAGTAAGTTAATATATTTTTTTTAATTGTAAGTTAAGTAAAAGTTAATCGTTTATGAAGTTAATTTACTTACATTAAAAGTTATATGAACTAACTCGATTAAAGGTTACATTAAGATTAGATTAATTTAAATTAAATTAAAAATTAATTTTGAAAATAATTATTCAGACTAAATTAAAAATTTGTAATTTTTTAAAGTTAGATTACTGAAAACAATTATGAAATACATCAAACAAATTTAATGTTTTATTTGAAAATTAAGGTTATATGAAATAAAGAAATATTGTTTTTTATGTAGGAATGTATATGTACATTTTCTTTTATAATTTTTGTTTACATAATTAAATTTTTAACTTAGGAAAGAAGTTAAAAACATGAACTTTATTTTCATGTTTTTAAAAAATAACGAAATTTAAATAGAAAATAAATTTAAATCATTTAAAATTAACTAAGTTAAAAGTTATTAATTTTTTAACTTTAATTAGTATATAACAAAGTTAAGCGAGCCAGACCGTTTAGAGTAATGGCAAAATAAAAATACATAATTTAATAACAAATCGCAATATTTACAATTTAATGACAGACGATGTTTTGATCTTTCACAGCTATATTAATTATTGATAGTATCAAAAAGGATCTTATCGTTTTATTACTTTAATTGTTTTCTACTTTAATATTTAAATTTGATCAACTTTTTAATTAGTTACTTTTTAACTTATAAGTAAGTTTACCAGCAAACTTTGATCACACATATAATTGTATATATGGTAATATTTTATACATATACATATATGTATAAAATTAACTTTGTGATGTGATCAGATCTGTTCACATCACAGAGCTATGGCAAAAACTAAAAGAATTTGTTTTTGATACATATAAATAAGAGTGTAATACAAAGATATGCATACACACACATACACGTTTCACGCACAAGAGTGAATAAGAAACAGCAGTTAGCGACTGCGCGCAACCCTCGACTCTCGAGTAGGAGTGGTCCTAAGTTAGGGCGGATCCGCTTTCGGATGATAAACGACGTTTGCGGATTATTAGGATCGTAGACTGCTGTTTGTGTTTGCCTTTCCACAATTTCCATCTCTAATCCAGCCCGTATGTTTCGAGAGAGAAATATCCTATTGATCCGGCGCGTTACGGATTTCACTTACCGAGTCTCTTGTGTTTACATCCTCTTCTCTTTCTGACCCGTTAAAATGTTGATCGATATAATTACAAATATGGGCTTCAAACAAGACACGATTATTTCTATTTTTTAATAGTCTCAAATTAATTTTTAAACGATACACCCATGCTTCTAATTATATATTGATTTAAACTTTCAATATATTTCGGCTTATATTATTATTATTATAATTTTGAGATTGTGGTCAAAAATTCTGTATATTGTTTTTTCATTCAAGATTATTGATTGAGCACTGTAATTATTGTACATTTGATTTTAACGTTTTAAAATTTGAAATAACATCGAAGATGACTCAAACGGCGGGTTGAAACGTCTAGATTCGATAAACAATGTAAACAAATTATTAGTGATAAATACAATATATAAACAATAACAGCAACGGTATCTGGCTTATATGCTCTTTATTAAAGCATATTTTTAAATTCTGACGAGCCTGTGACATTACTGTACAGGTATTTCGACTTATGCTCTTTTTGATTTATGAATTAATTTAAATATATATATTTCTTATATTATATGTTTTACGATAATAATTATCATTCTACGAAACAGTTGTAATAGAATTATTCGATATAAAAAATAGATATCTGTTGCCGCTAATAATGATCTTAATGTTCCATAAAATATGCATAATGCAAACAAAATAATTGTAATCGTAATAATTTTTCTTGAAATTTTTCAGTTTCCTGATTTACTTTTTTAGAAGCATAAGTATATCGCTCAAAAATTAATTGGAGACTATCTAAAAATAAAAATAATAATGTTTTAATTGAAGTTCATACTTATTTTTTAACATTCGATAAATAAATAATTTATTTAAATATAAATTTATTCAAATAAATTATTTATTTATTTAACGTTTTACCAGATTCCGTAGAAATATATTTTCACGCTCAAAATATTGATTTAAATTTCCAATATATTTGGCTTATGTTTTTTTCGATTTATGAATTGACGTATATATTTTTTATATTATATATTTTATGATGATTTTGATTTAGAACTAATGTTAAGAAATAAATAAAATTGATCATCAAACTGTATAATATGATCATGTGTAATTTAAAACAAAAGAAAAGGTACGAGCTTGCGGGAGAGAAGGATAGCAGTAGAAAACAATATCGTTGATAATGTATCCGCGACGCTTCTTAAGAATTTTATTTAACAGGAGGGTACAACGACATTGGTTGGATCGTTCCGAAACGGTCTCGGCAAACCCTCTTTTTCCCCCGGGTACAATAAATCAATCCCTTTAGCTCGACGAGGAGTGCTAGTAGTAGCAGGTGGCTCCTGACAGTCACCGGCGTTCGTGCCCTTAATTCCCAATTAATGTTATCCTCGATGTAAACGTGCGCCTTGTACATCCCCCTTGGTCACCAAACCGTACGTTCGAGTGTGCAATATTTCCTCGCGGATTATGCATCGAAAGTACCGATAGAGCATTGTTGTTTGTATGTATTAAAGTGAAGCGTGATACTATCGTGACATATTCTCAATATTTTAATTTTAAATTGCTCTTGTTTTTCAAAAATAAATTCGTGCGGCAATTGACATTTGTTAGTACGTATTCAGACAAATAGGAAAATAGAGATGTAAATGATATTAAAGAAGAAGCGTAAAAGACTACGGCATCCATGCATTGAAGGAGTAACAAATAAAAGATAGCATAAACTTATTAAAAAAGTGTGTAATTTTAAGATATGTGATATTATTATAGGGAAATGCCGATTTATTGTTAACGTTTAATATAATATTTAATGTTTTAAATGTTTAGATTTTAAAATATCTTTTCCGAAACAAATTTAATAATAAGAAAATGGTTTTCTTAGCTTTAAACAATTTAATGTTTTCAATCTAAACATTTAAAATTAAAAATATTTAAAAACGGAGACGAGATATAATAAACATTTTTATTTTTTTAAATTACATTTTTTGTGAGTATTATTTAAATATAAAATACCCTTTACACAGACAAAAATAGTACTGCTACATTTATAAAAGTAGATATTTAATTTTAAGATATTAAAATATTTTATTTCTTGTTTCTGTTTTTCAAAGAGTTAAAGATGTTTTAGTTTTAAATGTATGTTAAATGCCAAAAAGTGTTCAGCTTTGAATTGTGAAAAGTGTTTGATTTGATTTTACTTGAAATAAAAGTGTATTTGACAAATGTCAAATACACTTTTATTTCAAGTAAAATCAAATCAAACACTTTTCTTTGCTACTACTAGCACTCCTCGTGACAAATTTAATTTTTAAAAGTTTTTTTTATTTGGAAACACAATTTTTACATTATTTTTTAGTTTTTAGCATTTATATATCAGTCCCACAAAATACTCATGATTTAAATAACGTTTTAATTTTTAGAGTGTCTTAGAATTACATTAAAAATAAATCAAGTTTATAATATTATATTGACAGCTAATTGTAAGATTTAATATTAAAATTTTTAATATAAGACACTCTAAAAATTAAAATATAATTTAAATAATAGTAATCTGTGGGATTAGAAATGCTACACACAAAAAATTAAGAAAATAATATAAATATATTGATATTTCAATTCACTAATAACACAGAGCTCTGTTTTTAGACTTCTTTTCTGTTGTTTGAATAAAATTTATCATTTCCTATGTATTTTTGCGTGCTGAACACGAATCCGGCAAGCAAATTGCTCCATCATGTCAGGTTTTTGAGAAAAGTGTGGTTAAAGGTGTCAAAAACGACGTTTTTTGATATATTCGTGATTTTTTTGCTAGTAAAATAAATTTTTTTTTATACTTCTGCTTACGGCATCTTAAAGTGTCAACTTTTACCTTTAAAATAGATTTTTTCTAATGCCATACGTTTTTCTTTTACCGACTTAATCTCTGTGTAGTCACGTACTTCACGACCAACATATTTAACCTCATTTTTCTCAAAAATCTGATGTGATAGAGCAATTTTTTTACCAGATTCGTGTTCAGTGCGCAAAAATACATGGAAAATGGTAATTTTTATTCAAACAACGGACCACGTCGGCCAGTAAAATATTGGTCATGGAGTTACTATACACTACACAGAGATTAAGTCGATAAAAAACGTATGGCGTTAAAAAAAAATCTATTTCAAAGATAAAAGTTGACACTTTAAGATGGCGTAAGCGGAAATAGAAAAAAACATTTACTTTGCTAGCAAAAAAATCACGAATATGTCAAAAAACGTCGTTTTTGACATCTTTAACCATACTTTTCTCAAAAACCTGAAGTGATGGAGCAATTTGCTTGCCGGATTCGTGTTCAGCGCGCAAAAATACATAGGAAATGATAAATTTTCTTCAAACAAAAAAACCATGGAGCCCTGTGTAATTTATATTATATAGTACGTATTTTATATAATATAGTATAAATCATATAATACTTACTAGAATATAATATGTTATAATGAAAATTTAATACATTGTAAATTTATTTATATAATTATTTTCTTAATATTTGGCATTTGTATACATATTCCACAGATTGTCTAAATGAAAAATATCAATTATTATGACATTACAAAGTATTATTTAAAATATATTAAATATATTTTTATCTATTATATTATAATATTGCTGCAATCTTGCAAAAAATATTTCTACAATATTGTTGCAATCTTTCTGTGTGCTGTATGGGACTCTAATTTTAAATACTTAAAAACTTTAAATATACTTAACTACTCTAAATATTTTAATTTGAATTTGAACTCAAAATATTTTAATTTTATTTTATTAAAGGATTTTGAGTAAAATTGAAAATTTTGAAAGTTTTACTTATTTTTACCATAGTTATTACATATAGTTTTGTTCTAATGTATAATTTAAAAAAATTCAATTATTTTATATTTTACTTGGTAGTAGAAGTCCCATACATGTAATAGGATTCTCATAAATAGAGAGTACATATTGTCAGTAATAGAATTGTCTATTTTCATTTTTATCACGTTATCTATGATACTAATTTCGTCTTTTTTTATACGAATATATAATGGGAAAAATCGAGGTTCTTCGTAATCTTAAATAATGTTGCAAAAAACAATTAATTAAATTTTAATGTAAAGACTTGTAATTTATGAAAAAAAATAAAAATAAAATAAATTTAATGTAAATTTAAGTTGTATATATTAAAATTTTATTGGCTAAATATGAAAATACTGACAGTTAATGAAATTCATTAGAAGATAATTTTAGGAGATAATTTTGATTATATAAGATAATATGTTCAAAGAGCTGAAACATCTTTTATTATTAAAAGTTTGTTTTGAAAATTATGTCTTAAATAGGAATATTTTCGGCATTGCACTTTTTACAATGCGGTATTAAATTTCTGTGTAAGAATACTATAAGGATAATTTATCGAATATTATAAGGATAATACTATAAGGATAATATATTATTAATTAAGTTTTAATTACTAATATTATAAGGGAAATTAGAAAATGATTTAGATAGGAAAAGAAGTCTCGCGAAACTTTGTACGTTGCGCGACTTGCACGTGTAATTGATTGGGGATAGGAGACTCTGCGTGAGCTAGAAGCTATTGAATTAAGGCAGGACCGAATTTCACGGGCTAACACCTCCATCTGGATAGTAGCCGAGCAAGAAAAGTGCACTTAGGGGTAGTGTAATTGACACAATATCCCCATCGGCGTTCTAATTGGCGGAAAATTATCGGATAGAATCTGATCTCATCGAATCCTCGTTAACCGATCGGATAATTAAACAGACGCTTTGCAGCGTTTCACCCCTTCTGCGTCTACACTGTGAAAAAATTATATGTGTGTGTCAAATTATAATTATTGTAGTGAGTAATTTTGGGATTATTAAAAGTATATATATATATATATATTATATATATGTATATAAAAGATTAAAGTTATAACTTATAAATAATTTATAAATAAAATTCAAAAATATTATATAAAAATTTGTGCATTTACACAGAAACTATAAAATATATTTGTAAAATTTAGACTTTGCATTAGTAAGAAATGAGAACTTATCAACGTCAACAATTAGACGTTAACTTAGAAATAAGAATTTATTTTTTAAGAACAAGAACAATTATAATGTTCCGCTTGATATCATTGTTTTTGTGATGTGATAAACAAATTCTATTAATGTTTTCATATTTAGTATTTGTAATATCTTTATATATCCACTTTATTGCTATTACTATAAGATACAATGTATAGTCACACGAGACACGCATCCACGTGCGTCCGGCTCGCAGCCGCGCTTATGTCTAACGCTTGCCTAATGCGCCTCTACGCGTGCGCCCTACGCTTTGCCAGTCCAGTAGCGTATCTATACACTACAGTATTCAAACATATGTCCGAAATAACTATTTGTACTCATTGGAGAGACATCGTACCGAGCAATCATATTGGTGATACGCGCGTACAACTAATATTTTTTCTTCCAACTATATCTATAGGAAACGAAAGATCTCAGCAAAATAAAATAAAATGGATTTTAAAGCTAAAAGTTTATACCTTCACGTGACGTAAACGGAATTTAGAAAAACATTTTGCTGCTGGTCGTATTACAACACCATGAAGATCTTTGAAAAAATTGTAGTTTTTTACCTCTTTGATATCATTTTTCTCAAAATTGTAACGTGATAGCCAAATTCCGACAACGGATTCGATACGCAAAAATCTATAAAAATCACGTAGTCGTATTACATCCGCAATAAAAATGTTTATTTTTGCAGGTTAGTAGAGGAGAAGAGGGTAATATTGCACACATTTTCATGTTATTGAATAACTTTTATAATCAATATTTTATATTGAAATTGGAACGATTCTATTCGTCAAAATGTTGTTTAACAAATTCTAAACTCAAAGTAATGAAATATTTATTACTTAAGACGTAATTTATAAAAATGACGCATTGCATAATTGGTAGAAGAAAAAAAGTAGTGGTAATATGGCTAGCCCAAAAATAATTAAAAATAAATTGGTTTAGTTTAAAAAAAAAACAGTATTTTGTTACAAAATTATATATTTTTAATTTTCCTAATTTAAAATTTTCTTGCGTTCAAAGACTTTAGAAATATCATGAGAAATCATCATTTTATCTCTGTTTAACAAACATAAAATGATATCTCTAATGTTTCTGAACATCACCCTTTAGAGTAACAATCAATTTATCGAAGAAATGTTTCGATATGAAAATTTTGTTTAAAAAACCATATGAGCAAAATCTTATGTTATTGTTTAACTTTACACAATTCGAAGTGTGTACAGCCAAATAAAAAGTTAAATAACAGAAAAACACTAGAGTGTACATACATTTGTGTGATAATACGCTCAAATTTAAAAACAATGAGGAAGTATGTGTAATTAAATGCTAAAATATACCTTGCAAAAGTTTAGAAGTGCTCGAAAATAAAAATGTTTTATAACAATTATTAGCTATTGTGTATTGGTATATTAGCGTCATTAAAAAACGGCGGGCTACTAATTGAATAATTCTATAAACAATTGTTAGAATTCATCACCTAATAATGGAGATAATGGAGGTAGTCATAATGTCCACTGTAGCCATAATATCCTTTTCACTTCTATTATTTAAGGGATACGGGAATTTTTGGACACCCTGTATATTATGCAAAATCTCATACTCTCTACATTTATTACTCACCTTTTTGAGCACATAAGTGATCAATTAATTTTATTTTAATAGTATAAAGCTTAAAAAACGCTCATATGACTATTAATCAATAATAAATTCCGATTTTTTATAACTTTCCCTGTACTTGGTGGACAAATAATTATTTTTTTCTGCTTTTAGAGGGTCCCATAAACAGTTTCTAATAAATA
>QKQZ01033407.1:0-12795 GCA_003595255.1 Solenopsis fugax
TATAAAATTATAGTTATTTTAAATAATAGTTATAATAAAAATAAATTATATTTATTTTATAGCTAAGCAAATTATAGCTGCCTAAAAAATTGTCAAAACATATCTTCCACTTGATTTCAAAAGAGTTCATTTAAAAAATTATTTTACTAGAACATCGATGAAAAACCTTATAATGCCTCTGCCTTTTATTCCATTCTATGTGTTTTCTTGCTTACGAGAAATAGAACGCCATCGCGGCCATTTAGTGACGGCTTTGTATACTACACAACCGTGTATTTTTTCTTTCATTTATCTTTAGTTATTATTACCACATATAAAGTAAACAAATGTTAAGAAAAATAGTTATTCACTATAATTATATTATCACTATAGTTGCGTTAACAATATAAAAATGATTAAATTTTCATACATATCTTGATATTTTACTATATTAGTAGTTGTAATTATCATAATTTATAGTAAAACTTTTTCATAGCTGGCAGAACTATACATATAAGTTTGTTAGTACTAACAATATAGCAATAATAACTATAAAAATGGACCTCCTAACTATAATTTTTTAACTATGCAATTATAGTCACAAATACCATATATTTTTTTCTCTGTGTACTTCTCTCTCTTTGTCATTTAAATTTTAGAGAAGTAATTTAAGAAGTAATTATAATGTTAGACTGCAATTCCGCCATATAAATATGTAGGGTACGTTTGTACTTCACCAATGTGGTTAAGAGTTAATTTAGTAATTTTGAAAAATTGTCTGAAGAAGTCTAAGAAAATTTTTCAAGACAAACACAATTTCATAAAATAATAATCTTTCTCTTAAATCGTTTCTTTGAAATTCAGAATTTATTTACTGACGCGCTGTTCGGGGTGGCGTATCCCATGATGATTTGTGTGTTATTACTGCATTTGCCGGAGACCAAGTGAGGTAATGAAGAACATTGTATGCCCAAGAAAGCAGATTCATTAATCAGAGACTCGGCATAGAATTGCCATGAACGACGATGGCTGCAGAAATCTGAATAAATGACAAAAATCGAGATGTGAAAGACATTTTGGTCTACAAATTCTAAAAGAGAGAGAAAATATACCATCTTTGCTGAAAAATAGAGGTTGTTGCGGACAGCCAGGTTGTATGCGTTCACCACCGTTTGGAAAAAAGTCCACTGTGCCCGTAGTCTTGGCAATACCATAAAATCCATAATCCGTATGTATGATATCCACAAAACGGGCATCAGAGAACGAAAGACTAGGCTGGAGACGGTTGTAAAGAGGACCGGCAGGATCCAGTCCTATAGAAAAATATCTTTTAATATATATTTTATATAGAAATCTTCTCATAGCAAAGTTTTCAAAAAATTTTATAGAGGAATAACCAAATTTTAAATCTGTCTTTTGATCTCTTTTTTTAATTTATATTACATGTATATATATAATATAATTTATGAATAAATATTATAGAAACGAAACCAAAACACAGATTTAAAATTTGGTTGTCATCAAAGTATTTTAAGATCTTGTCATTTAAAGATAAAATTTAATTCTATATTAAGCAATGATATATTAATAAAATCAAGATGAAATCAATCGATAATAAAACTTGTGGACTTTCACCCGTAATTCTAGGAATTTCAAAGCTGACTTTTCTGCCGATATAGCCGGAGACTTGGCTGCCCATAGAATGTCCGACAATATGCAATTTTTCCTTATCAAAGCCCGATTTGATCATTTTATCGAGAACCATCACAAGAGCATCTGCAACGCGAGGGGCATTTCTTGCCACTTTTAAATACGATTCATTTGCTAATTTACGGTAATCTACTCCGATAATATTGTGATCATTTCTCTTCAAGTAAGCTGAAAAGATAATTTAAATGCTTTTTTTTTAATGCATGCCATGATAAAAACTGTTTTTAGAATTCTTCAAAAATTAGTATAATTTTTCAGAATTTCCATATATATTTTGGAATTTTTTAACATTTCTATTTACATTTTTATAATTGTATATACAATTTCTCAAATTTCTTTATACAAATTGGAATTACTTTTCAAAGTATGATACTACAAGTCTTTTCTAAAATTTTTTGTATTATAAATTTTGTAATATAAGATTTTTTATTCTATAATTTTCAAAGAAGACTTATATAAAATATAAAGTGATTTAAGGTATTATTTCAAGAATTTTTGTAAATTTAAAATACTAAAAATTCTTGAAAATATTGATGAAAATATTTATGAGATATTATGAGAATTTTTTCATTAGCGTGCTATATGTCGTTAAGATGTACCTTGCACCACTGTTCGTACGCTTTCTTTCTCCATATGTTCTGTAAAGCCATGAATATACATCACCGTCGGTTTGCTATTGATTATCCGAGATGTGATCGCGCTGGCATTCTTCAGCGAATAGTCAACATATTCGTTCAAAGTGATCCTAAAAGAAATAAATATTTGGATCAATATAAAAATATATTTATCAGAAATTTATTTTATCTCTCAAAGAAGATTGAGATCGTTACGAAGAATGCAATTAATTTTATTTATCAGAAAAATTTAATTTTAGATGATAAAAATGATAACAGAAATCGAAAGTAAGTACCCGACATAAACACGTAGAAAAATGCTCTCAAGGTCCTCCTCATTGGACATCTCGTCTACGAAAAAAATAGATATAGAAAATTTTTTTTTCTTATATCAGATGTTACTTACAGACAAGACAAAGAAAAAACAGTTTTTGCAGCTATTTACATTTGCAGTTATTTACATTTGTTGTAAAGAATTTATATAATTTTTTAATAAAATTAAAATGTCAGAATAAAGTATAACCTTTACAATGCAATAAACAAGATTCTAAAATTTCTCTATTTCGTTTTTCCACAGAAAGTTTATAATGTTAGGTCTTCCTTCGATATACACTCTTTCGAAATTCACTAAAGGAAGTATCATCGATATATCCCTGATAAAAATTACAGACAGAAACGGATAGAAACGGACAGGATTTCTATCCGTTTCTGTCTGTAATTTTTACTAGGGATGAGTATGTCTGATAAATAATTGTATTTTCTTTCAATCACTGAATTTTCTTTAAATGAACTGATTTTACTAATGAAAGCTAATACTTACCAACTGCATTCGCGTATATTATCACAATAGTAAAAATAAATTGTCGAAAAATGTGACTTATCATTGTGACTCTGAAACTGAATTAGGAACAAAGAAGATTTCTGAACGCACCAAACTTTGAGTTTTTTTCTGTGCACAGGATATAAAAAGCCACGCTAATTTATACACTGTTAAATTTATGAGACGTTCCGTTATCTTATATCGCCCTGTTTAGTTTATTATGTGTATAAAAGAACGCACACGTGTCAAACATCGGAGATATTCTTTCTAACAGAGAATTGATTATACAAGAAAAAAAATTAGGAATACGTTGGAAAACTAAAAGAGAATGATTATTAAATGATTATTGTGTCGTATCATACAGAAAATATGCAATTATTCAAAATTAATTAAATGCTTTAAGTTTCACACAATTTTTTATAATATAGATAATAGAGATAAAAGATCATATATATAAAAACACAAATTTTTATAATTATTTGCAAGAATGTGGATAGTAAAATTCTAAAATAATAAAATAAATGTGAATTTTAAGCACCATTTTTATACTGCCAATATGTACTTTTATACTTGATCTAGTTTGTTGAGTTCACTATATATTTATACTAAAATGGAGTTATAGCTTATATAATATATAATTTAATGATAAAACAATATTATGGAAAATTACCGTTTTTACTGCTTTTATCAGAAGTACAATGTACGTTTACAATTAGACAATTTCGTTGACTTTAGGACACTGTATATTTCCATATTTTTTTTTGGATATACAAAATATTAACATATTATACAAAATGTTATCACCTACTTTACTTGCTTTACGTTTTTAATATATGCTTTACATATTTAATATTTTATATAGTATCTCAATATTAAGATATTTTTAAATCATAGAATTGTATTATCTTACTATTTATTAGAGCGGTGCTTTATAAAAACGTAAGAAATTAATCAAAGTTAAAAAAAAGCAAGAACATGCTTTTCGATAAAATAATAAATTTCTACAATATATCTAATTGACTATTATATCTAAAAACAAAGAGCGCGATATCGTACCACATGGTGCCTCATAATTCTATCAACTGTTCATTTAATCGCACTCATGTTAATTTATGTACTGGCAGATTTATGAGACTGTCGTGGATTACCAGTGAAACGACAAATATATAATTATGTGTATCTTTTCGCAAGGAAGTAAATTAGGGGGGAAATGGTCGACCGGAAAAGGCTAAATTTTAGTCACCTTGCCGTAACTACGAATGATAAGTAAAATGGTCACATACATAAGTAATATTTGGAATATTCCAATTTATTTTCATAATAATTAGCTATAACCAATTTTGATAAATATTTAAGCTTTTTGTAAATAATAAGTTAACAAATAATTATCTTAATTATATACAGGTATTTTAAGTCCATATCATAACTTCAGGAAGCAATTTTTTGATTATTTTTAAAATCCAAAAGCCTTAATAAACAAGGGCCTACAACCTCTAGTTTCGGAGACAATGTTAAAATTATTTTTTTAAGAAAAGTATTTTCTTAAATATCTTGTATCTGACGTAAATCTTTAAAATTAGAATCTTCAATGTCTTGTATTACAGAATTTATTCAAGTTTTGTTAAAAAATTCCCTGATAATTCCCGGATTTTTCAGGAATTTTGGCCAAAATTCCTATAAGATTACAGAATTTTTTAATGCAGCTTTGGAATAAATTTATTTTACATCTTTTAATATTCTTTAATCATATTATTACAAAAAAGTCATTTTTTGATATTAATTTTGAATATTAAATTTGGGAAAGAAGAAATAATATGAATTAAATATGATATATCTGTCCGCATTATAAAGATCTAACTCACCTGAAGTACATTCGAAAGATAATTAACACATAATTTAAAACGATGTATTGTCTTCTATTGTTACTAAATTTTTTTAAAAATCTTGCAAGTTACAAGAGAATGTACGCCATATTTATTACTAATCGATTTTACATTATTAAGAAAAACTGTGAAAAAAATAATGTTATCAGAAAGAGATAGAATTTAAAAGTAAAATTTTTAAAAATTTCCCTGAGTACCAATAAAATCTCTCGAAAATCCATGATTTTCAAGGATAAAAAATTAATTTCCAGTAGTAAATATCCAATGTGTAAAATTATTGGTTTTAGGATCTATATTTATTAAAACTTTTTTTGAATTTTTTTCTCCATAATCCAATGGATTTCCTCTATAAGTTTATTACAATGTTCTTAATTCGTTAAAAATTCTGGATTTTTTGAAGATTGAAAGCCTATTTGTATGATCAAATTTGAGTCTCAAGTAATTCAAAGAATTGCTTTCTAAAATTATGACATAGACTTAAAATACACCCTGTATAAGAAATAGGAAATTATTTCCATATTTCTCTGTCTCTGTCAATTCCTTTCGTTGCTTTCAGTGTAGCCTTTATTTCGCACTTATTGTCTAACCGTTGTCAAGTCAAATATTTGCTTAACTTAATATCTTGCAATGTAAAAAAAGTATCTTGTGGAGGTGTACCTGTTTGCTTAAAATTAATTAGGACGAGTATACAATGGATCCTTAAATGTTAAACGCTCGAGATCCTAGTACAATTTCATATCTTTGGATTCTTAAGAGTAGATGTTTATACTACTCGAGATATTCTCATTACAATTTCCGAATTTTCAAAAGTCAACTCAAGATACGCGAAAATATCTTAGATTTTCTTATGATCTCCAATATTCTTGCGATTTTCACATTTATAATGAAAAGCGTAGTAAACATCGATACACAATTATCGCGCGTATCCACTAAATATGGTAAGCAATTTATATTAATCACAATACAACGTTGATAACTTACTTAGAGACGTATTTAGCCTGCCGCGTTTAGCATAAAATTTTGTGTGTAATCGTATTCGATCGTCGGTATAACGGACTGAACAAATTTCAGAAATATTATGAGATACATGTGTACTCCTAATTCTCCACCGCCTTCCATCACTGTCTCCATGATTTTCTTCATCACTTCCGCGTGCCTGCAAACAATGAAACCTTCAGTCCAACAAGAATTGTGAATGGAAATTGATAAAATCAGATGCCTCTTTTTCGCCTTCTTTTTACCTGCAGGGATGAACAGAAGCCATAGGAGGACCAGGTATGTGCGGGTGAGTTTCCATCGTAACTGTCTTTTTAGCGTGATCCTGACTAACATCTTCGTACATCTCTTCTACATTAAGAGGCTTCCGATTCTAATGTGATAAAACAAATAATACAATGTATCTAGAAAAGATGCAATAATTCAAAGGAGGTTCTTCAGTTCTCAAAAACAGTGCAAAAAACTTTTTATTCATATATATATTTTAACACAAGAAGAGCTTTTAATTGCTATCTTCAAATTAATAAATATTGAACAAAATTGCAATAAAACGATAATTCATTTAAAAATATTTTTTTATAATATTGATAAATGTTGGTATGGAAAAAAATTGAAAAAGAATTTTTTATAATAATTATTTAAATATATAATGTATTTTTTTATAAAAACTTATANTTTTTATAATAATTATTTAAATATATAATGTATTTTTTTATAAAAACTTATAGGAGAATGAATATATATTTTGTGCATTACTAAATGATTTTGCACTATCCAGAAAAAATGCTTAAAACAATTTTCAAAAAAAAATGATAGTTTTTGAAGTGAAATTCTAAAAATCTCCTTGAGTACCAATAAAATTCTATGAAAATTCATAATTTTCAAGGATAAAAATCAATTTCCTGAAAATTTCAGATTTTCTCAATTTTTCTGAATTTTTGTAAACCCTGTTATATTAAATATTGTAAAAAGACCGGAAAACCTTAAGAAATAAATATGCATCTTACCTCGTTATATCCAAACAACCATAATCTAGGCGTTTGGTAATATTTATCGTATGTAATATACAAGTCGTAAGTACGAGTGCGAATGATCTCTCCTTCCGTAAATGAGTCTCGTTTCTCATGATTGATTTTCTTAGTGTTTTCCGTTGCGGTATGCTAGAAAGAAAAACACATTTCTAATTATTAATTCAGGGAAATTTTTTTTCTCATAGATCTGTGTGTTTGTGCTACCTTATCCTGCTCATCCAGCATACCACTGATTTCGAAAGCCTCCATATCAGCGGCATCTTCATCGTCCTCATCTTCGTCCGCGTTATCCTGAAGTTGAGATAGCTCTCCCAAGGTCTCTTCCAATGCCATTTCTGTTACTCTTTCGTCCAAGCCAGCAACACTGGCGTAATGATGAGTGTCCACCCAACCACCTTCAGGATCATCAGCTTCTATAATACATTCTTGCTCGTTGCTGTATTCCATCTACAAATACAGGCTAATGCTATTATTATGTACAAATTGGAGAAGAAAATTCGACGTTTTTCGGCGATGATGTATTACCTGCTTACATCGACGCGTGCAGGGAACATTACGAGTCAACAGGAACTGTTTACCCTTTGGTAGGTAAGATTTTGCTCTATCCTCATCACCGGTTGCCCATTGCCATGTGGGACAATGATGTACTAAATGATCACCAGCTGCTACAAACTCCTCTGGTGTCAAGACACCTGTTTCTCGAAATTTGCTCTCCTTAAAGAAATAATGCAATTTCACATAAATACAGAATGTTCAATAAATGCAATGAAGACAGACATTATGTAGAAGAAATTACTGAAAGATCTTTGATAATATTAAATTTTACAAAGCGTCTGTTACACAAATATTTAAATGATATATTTTATTTAAATAGTTACAAAATATCAGTTTTATTCTTTTTAAAAAAATCATAAATTTCATATAAATAGGATATCCAATAAATCACAATATAATCGATGAAGAGATAAACTATGCAAATAAAGTCAATAAAAATTATTGAAATAGCTAAATTTATTGAAAATAAATTTTGTGAAGTATCAAAAAATTTTATCGATTGCCGACAGAAATATCCTAACAGAATATAACAATAGATTGACGACAGACAATCAGTAGAATTTGTCATATTGTAATCATTTAAGAATGTTTTGACTACATCTCAAAGTCAAAATGTAAAGGCCATGGCACACAAAAAAACTTGAGCAGTAAAACTTAGGCAGTAAGCGAATTAGCTAATGACAGTCGAGAATATAAGACCATAATGTAAGCAGTAGCAAATCCAACATCTTGATTTTCTTATGGCATACGTCTTACTGCTTAAGTTTTCTTATGTGTCATGGCCTTAAAAATTATAAGCTTCTCAAGTTTATTTTTTTCTTCAAATATATATATGCATCATATTTCAAAGTATTATCAAAAATTTAAAACTTTTATAGATTGCTCTATTATTATGTTTAAGTATCTGCAAAATTTAAGCACAATTCTTATATTAGTGTAAAAATTATTTAATTTTGTTTGCTCTTGGTTCTTAAAATCAATTAAAATCATGTTTTGTAGTACTTGTAAATTCAATGAGAAAGTACTATTACAATTAAATCAAGTTTTTCTACATGTACTATAAAATTCTAATGTATTTAAAAGTTTATTTGCATTCACTTACTCGTTTAAAAGTTATTTATCTACAATTGCAGCAAAGTGGGATTATTCTCGGAGGAAAGAAAGAGAATTTATCTTGTACTTTTTAGTTTGATTTTTTGCTTCATCGGAATTTATTTTTATCGAATAATTTACCTGCGTACTTTACTTGCTTCTTTTTTTCCGGTTACATCAGAACTTACTCTGGACATCCGTGCCTCCCCCCCTCTTCGTCGTCCGGCGATAATCAACCAAAATATCTAATCTACTCTGACAAATTACAGACATACAATTTCCGGTGAGCGAAACGGGTAAGCGGGAGGCGAACCGAAATTACCTTCAGCACCGGTGTCAAGTATTCAGCGACGCCCAGCGCGGTGCCCTTCACAGAGTTTATTACACTTTGCATTGTTGATTATTTGTTCGCGGCCGTGAGACAGGAGGATGGACAACCCGTATCCGATGTTGCGCGGACGTGCGAGAGGGATGACGATCGTCGTTCAGCGAAATCCCATCTCGATCCGCGATGGAAGTCTCTCCTATGACTCCTGGACTAGCGTCGCGATGTCCTCGCTCACAATTCTCTCTTCTCCCGACAATCGTGACTCGCGCTGGATCGATTCGCATTCGAACAGAGTGGCACCAAGTGGCACACAAACCTTCTCCGACAGGTGACCACGGCGAACTCTGGTGAACTCCAGGTGAACTCAATCACCGTGGAACGCAAGAAATTAATAGACGAACGTGTGAGTTCTAGCAGAGAGGAACCTGGAGGAACCTCTCACTAGTCTCACTAGAATTAGGTTCTTCTCACTAGAACCAGGTTCCTCTCACTGGAACAGGTTCTTCTCTAGTTCTAGTGAGATTGGTCACGCGCGACCTAACGCTGTTGCCAACTGTTGTCACGAAAATTCCTTAGAATTGGAGACCCGGGTGAATTTTTTCGGCGAAATCCCAATCAAGGCTCACTTGGGATTGCTTGTGAAATCCGGGGATATGGCACGAGAACTTCACGTGTGCCTGATCCGTTATTTCGCACGCCTAGAGAGGCTGAACGACAAATGGAAAGAATTGTCGGAGAAGGCTGCGAGACCACTCGAGGTTTTGGCTAATCGGGCCGAACAATTGCGTCACGTCACGAAGTAAGTGGATAACAAGTAGTTATTTGATCGCGCGACAATGTCCCTGAGATCGCGAGACTTCCAACGAAAATGAACCAGATGGCGCGACCATTGCGGCAAAGTGAGGGGTGGACGAGATGTTGAAAAAATAAAGAGCTGGTTCAACGGAGCCAACTTCGATTCGCTTGATAATATACCGGCCAAATAAATTTAAGAATATTTGAAATTATTTAAAATTAACTAAGTTAGAAGTTATTAACTTTTTAACTTTATTATTTAATTTTTCACTTTTTAATTAGTTATTGTATTCAACCCTGTAAAAAGTTAAGAATTTATGGCATGTTTGATTTGCTTGATTTAACATTGAGTCGACGATTTTTGTTCTTTTTAATTAAATTTTTCTTGCACAATTTATCTCTTCTTTTGTAGTTAAAAAAAAGAACAAACCATCGACGAAGTCGGAGATTTGGCTCGAGTTGGCAAATCGAATATGTTATTAATTTCAACATATGGGAAGTAATTAATACTTCAGTTTATGATAAAAGAACTTACATGTATAGTCTGTGTGTTCATTAAAGACTAATGACAAGATTTTATAATATCGAATATAAAAGAATTATTACATAGAGTTTAATTAAATTTGAAAATTGATTTCTTAACATCGATTAATCGATCGAAACTCATCTTTGTAGTGAAGAAATAGATGGAGCGGAAGATAGTGTAGATCAGGAAACGCGGGAAAGATTGATATTTAAAATCTTTATGGGCCTCGAGGAAGAAATCGCGCTCCTTTCAGATATTTTGACACAACTTAATGACGCCAATCAGGTATTATTTATCTTCATTTTACGAGTCAACATAAGGTCTATTTTCAGTTAAACTTCTTGCATGCATCTTTTCTTTTTTTTCTTTTCACGTTAAAAAGAAGCAAGATGAACTATGCAAGAAATTCAATTGAAAACAGACCAATAAAAAATACAACATTTGCATCAATGATTTCAGGATTTAAAGAATTATTTAGTTAATTTGGAAAACGCCAGAAGCAAGGTATCTTTAAAAGATGAAACGATGCAAGAGTTAATCAAAGGGACACCTTATCGACCAACACTCGAGCTACTCTTAGAATGGGCCGTGGAAGGTTTCCAATTTTTCCATAACATGTATTTGTCGTTGTAAAAACTATTGACAGTACAATCTTTTCAATATAATTTACCATATTTTTTATATGCATTAGGTATCTTCGTATCAGTGATTGTATGAGATTAATTGATAAAGAAGAGGAGACTATTAATAATCTGACCTCATCTTTTGTGGAAGACAAGCGTGGAAGGAAGAATATTAATAGTAGGTGTAATTTATTTCTTCATTTTTATGTCTATATAATGTTCACATATATAGTAGTGTCTTTAAAGAAATCTTTGATAGATAAGCTATTTAATTTAACTAGGGTTTGTTTTAAAGGAAATTGTTTAAATTTTAACTGAAAAATATTATAATATAAATACAATTATAAAATATAAAAAAATTATTTTATTTTTGTAGTAATCGGAATGTTCAAGCTTTTTGTTTCTATGATTGGAAAAATAACTATTGATAATGAACTGCTATTGATCGATACAGATATGTGAGGAAAAAATACCCATAATAAATTTCTTTACATTTATCCCAAATAAATGATAAAATACGTTCAATTACATGTTTAATAAACAATTTCATTGCACAAATATTAAATGAAAAGCCTTACAGATCATAACTAGATCTTAGTGTTGATATTTATTGTATGATTTTATATATGTTTTCAGGTTCACGAAAAGTATATTATGAAATTTATTGTAATGAAATTAAATTGTAATGAATTTCATTACAATTTAATAAAATATACTCTATTTTTTGTGGATTCGCCATCCATTTAAAATTTTTGACTTTATTTTTGTATACAGCAATCTTCCAAATCTTTAAAAATAATTAAATAACATAATATATATCCCATTTTTCAAAAAAATTCAATCCTGAAAGAGTTAAATTCATAAATGATTATAACTCAAGATGTACGAATCGCATATGCATATTTATATCAGTGATACTAATATACTTTGATATAACGCCGCGCTTTTGCTTTACTCTTATCACTAGCTACCTTGATTTTTACATCTACATATCATTGTCAAGGTTGAGTATTTATAGTTTTTAAACTAAATTAAGTTAAAGTTAATGGCTTATAAAATTAATTTTGAAAAGCATTATTTATATTAAATTAAAATATCGTAATTTTTATAATTAAATAACAAAATAATTACAATATGGATCACATCAAATAAATTTAATATTTAATTTGCAAATTAAGTTTGTATGAAATAACAAATATTGTTTTTTATATAGGAATGTACTTCTTTCATTTACAATTGTTTTTTTTCTCTTACATAGATACTTAAAAAGGGAAAAAATCAATAAGTTAAAATTTATGTATTTAAAGATAACTAGTTGAGGTTAAAAATTAACTCATTTACAATCAATTAAGTTAAAAGTTATTAACTTTTTAATTACAAAAGTGAAATACATACACTTGTTAGTACAATCGCTTCGCGAGCTTATAAATGTTTAAGTATAGTCATTAAAAAATATTGTGTATAGAAAGATTTAACAAAGTTTATATATGTTTCAGGGATTCTTGCGTTTACGCAATTTCTAGCTAAGGAGACTCTTCATTAAGAAGACGAAGATACATAAAGCCGCTAAAGCAAAGAACTTCATATGGATAAAATTATACGAATGAAGAAATTTTATATATATGGATAAATTATAATTTTCAATAAAATTCTTTCTTTTTATAAAGGAAGAATTAATTGAATTAATTTCTGATATTAAACTATAATCACGATTTATTTATATTACACTATTCCTTACGTAGAATTGATTATATTATAAAAGTACAGAGATCTTGTAAAGAAAGAGAAAATTATATATATATATAATATAAATTATTTACTACTCTATGTTTATATTATATAT
>QKQZ01033428.1:0-45100 GCA_003595255.1 Solenopsis fugax
AGGACGCGAGTGAACGTCGGGTGAAGAAAAAGAGAAAAGTTATCTCCCCCCGGGGGAGGGGTAAGAAAGTTGCTGAAGGTCTTCCGAGAGGGTTGAAAAAGAATCGGCAGTAAGAGAAACTTGGGTAGCGCGAAAAAGGAAAACAAACGAGAAGGGGCCGACGCGACGAGGGAAAAAGTCGCGGAAACGGAAAAACGATGTGAGGAACAAAGTGTGGATCAAGAGAAAAAAAAAGGGATGTGAAGAAGTGCGAGAGGATATTGGAGTGATACCAAAAAGCGCGTGGCACTGGATACCGCCAACGGATCGACGATGTGGTTCTGCGACAAAGAATTGCTGTGCGGTAACGTGCGATCACTTCGATTTCCGTGATCGCGATTCATCAGCCGGTCTCTTGGGTCTCCCAGGAGACCTTCCGCAAGTCTAGCGGTCACAGCGGTCCAGCGCAGTCTTCTTCAACCCCGTGTGTCGTTTACACGTTGTGCGCGACGTGTCGCGGAACCGTCGATCTCAGCGATCGGAGATCGCTCGCGTACGATCCGACCGGTCTCTCTCTCTCTCTCTCTCATTTCCCGCCTTCGCAAATCCGCCTTGAGGAAAAGGAAGATGCGCGGATATCGCGCCCGTGATAATCGGCAGACGTGCCGTCCGGGTTCCGGACTTGACTAAAAGCTCTTCGAAGGAGTAAAGGGGGGATCCGCCGCCGTTGTTGGATCAGTGTGCGTTCAGACAGTGCGGGTGGATGTACGACGACGACGACGACGACGTTCCCTGGTGATCGGTGTTGCTATGATCGTGCCGCGTTGGTCCCGTCACGTGGAACGATCATGATTTACTTTAGGCCGCACGACGGTAGGAGTCTACGGTACAACGCGAACGCGAGACACTTGAACGTGCTCGTCGTGCCGCTCTTTCCGCTCTGGATTATCGGCGCGTTCTGCGTGAAGGACAGTAAGTGGCTGTTGAATTTCGTTGTTGTATTTTATCGTATTTGCGCGAGCTTTCGAAGGTCGAGCAGCGGATGTCGACCTGGTTCTCGCTTTACGGAATTTCTACCATTTCCAGCTACCCGTTTATCAAATGTGAACAAGTTATTCGGAAGTTTTGAGGAGGAGAAAGTTAAATAAGTGGTTTGAAGGAGTTTACTGTTCTTATGAATTAGTTTCATAAGATCGACTTAATAGGTCTAAATCGAGAAAATATTTTTTTAATTTATCGCACCTTCAAAAGGAGCAAACACTTGCAAGTGAGAAGTATCGTAAAATATTCTTTACTTATCAAATGACATATATTTCTTTAGATACAATTTAAGTACAAAAAGTTAAGAAAATTAATTATATCTAATATTATACTGAACTTTAGTTATTTGAATTCTGATTGAAAGTCGCGTTATAATGTTCGTTATAATGAAAATGAAATATTTCATTCATCCGCGATCAAGCACGCTTTCGGAGTTGCATGGTTCCATCATGTAACCCTTTCGTTTAGTTATCGTTTAATTACGACGTGCGAACGACCGATTTTGCGCCGGATGGCATCGCGGCGGACCAAACCGGAACGTCGGGTTATAACGAATATTTTAACACTGATGGATCAAAGGCGACTCCTCTCTTTGACGGTAGTTTCGAAGGCTGCTTTCGGAGCCAAGCGGCCCGTCAATGGTCCGGTGTTTGCATATCGGTGACACTGCGGCTCGTTTACCGCCACTTACTTCGCCACTCCCGGTCGGTCATCCGCAAATACGGTTGCGCGAACATACGTTGCCGAGCATCGCCCTCGTTTGCGTTATCGAAAGCCCCCCTCGGAAGCGATACGTGTCGGCTCATTATTACGCGAGATGAATCAGTCCGGGTGACGGTCGCAAAAAAGAGATCCGTCAAAAAAGCGACAACGGCTGCACCGCGTAACGAGTTGCGCCGACTGGAGCGAAACAATTCTGGAATGCGGCAAGTTTGATGAATGCACAGATCTGTGTCGGATCAAACTTCGCTCTTTGACACGCGGCTCTATTGTCCTGTGAATAGAAGCTCGAAGGGACAAATTCCCATCTTAATTCAACGTGACAAAGGAAAGGTCTCGCGGATCCGTTCGCGATTCGACTCTTACGTACGCGCCGATAGTGTAACGCTTGTTGCACGTGACGTGAAATCGATCGAATAATTATCGTACCAGACCGGAAAGTTTTTCGCCGCGTTAACGCGGTAACAATGCGAGAGGAACTTAACTTCCGTTGGTGGAATTTTTCATTGGAATGAAAGATATTAGCGCGCTCCACGGTAAAGCGGCAGAAGTGTTAATAATGTCAAAGTGTGGTCGAGGGAGCTGCTTGAAAGACTCACTAGATCGTCGTGATAATCTTAACGGCTTCGCCATTCAGATTTCCTCTGCTGTATAATTTCAACTAGCTACTTGAAGAAAGTTAATCAAGATTCACTTAATATAAGATTTTCTTGAAATATTTACTTCTGAATTAGAATCTGTTTGAATTAGACGAAAATACATGAAACTGTACCACTTGTAGCAATAATCATACTCCTTACAGGATGAGAATTATAATCTTTTTATACGTTGATAAAAATTTGATTATAACTACTTATTTAATCAATCGATCCTTGTACAAAATTAAGAAAATCTTAAAATATTAAATATAGTAAAATATTTTATCAAATGAATATATGCATTTTCCTGTTAAAAAGAGATTAAAAACCAAAGCAAATTTCGTTATAAATGAAAACGCTGTCTGGCAAACGCTTATTAAGTTGCAATAAATTACTGACTAAAGTTATATCATTTGCACATATACATACTTAGATCGTGTCAAAGAGAAGCATTTTAGTCTGCTATAGACCTCTGGTTACCTGAATGGAGGAAGTTCGTGGTCGGCTTTGGTGAAACGTTAGAATCTCACACGCGAGGATGACCGGGCGATTGGCTTGCCTTAGTTGGTATTCAGTTGATTCCTCTGCTCGAATATATATAAGCGGGCATCGTTGTTGCTTACAAAGGAACGCGACTGCTATTCGCACGAGATGTTCCGTTTTAGGTGGCAGTGTCGAGTCAAAGATAAACGGCCGCGACGAAGCGCGGAACCCCAAAGAGGAAATCTCGTTTCGGTACTTGTGAGCGAGTATTTAATGTTGTAATCTAATTTCCTTTATCGACGCGATAAATACATTGAGATTTAATCCGAATCGTTCGTCGAATGTGACGTCACAGTATTAATAGATGTAGATGTTAAATGTACGTCATCCAATAACGATGCATATTCTAATTATACAATTAATGAAGTGATTATAGAAAAGATATGATTTTCTATTTTATCCCGCATGAATCGCGGGATTCCCACGGTCACGGTTCGCGGGAAGAATTTCTCATATATATTTTAAATTTTGAAAGTACCTTCGCGCGAAGATATCTTATAATCGAATTTTGTCTCTCTGACTGAACTTTTCACGAGAGGAATCTAGTTTATAAATTATTCTATTAATTCTTGCATTACCCATTACTTGTCCACAATATTAATAACTATCTGTCGATTACTACCCATCAGTTAAATGATTTCATTCAGGATTATATGTTACTGTCAATCAACCAACAAAACAACGAATTATTTCTATTCGATAATAGTGTATCTACCGTTAATTAGTTCTGTCATGCTTAGTGATTGGCCTCGTTGATTCGCAATACCTGGAATGCACGTTTACACGTGCATCAAAGCGTATTCGGCACGCGTTAATATTCCCCACGTCGAAACGAACGATAAATTCGGTCGGGCTTATTTACCGCCGGTGGTGATTAATTCCAGGGCGGATCGAAATTTGCTGAAATGGCAACAGGACCCCGCGTCCCCTCCCCCTCCGTGTTTCGTTTTGTCATAAGTCAAAAAGTTACGACAAGCCGCGCTACACGTTTATCATCGCTAACGGTTCTCGCAACTCATCATACAGACGGATCACGTCACGGCGTCATGCCGGGAGTTATAGTGTTTCCAACAGCAGTAGCAGAAGCAGCAGTTCATCCTCTCGACAAACAGATTCTCATCCGGCGACTGCCATGCGACTGCCGGTCGAATTTTAAAGCGAGCTTACTAGCCGCCAGATCAAATACGACGTAAGGTCGATCCCTCGTTTAACGTCTCGCACTGAAAGAACGTTTTCTAAAACACTTTCGGTGAATCTCGTACGTGCTCAAGAGCACAGCTAGCTCGATGATCGATAGTGCTCGCGCGTGCAACGGCGTTCCGCTCTTACGCTCTAATTCTACGCTAAAATGCTTCCGCTTTACGCAGTAGATTTTCGTTTCCACGCTCTTCGTAATCTCTTAAGTTAAAGGTGCCACACTATATTATATAGAATATGTATTCTTCACTATATACGTTATATAAAGTGTATATTCTTCACGCTATATTTTTTGCACGACTGATTATTCTAACAAAAGATGAATTAAGGACTTACCAATATTTAAAAAACAAAACAAGATACAATGAAAGTCGGCGCGAAAGTTTTAATGCACAAATAATTTAAATAATATTAACGAATTTAATGAACAATATTCAAACAATATATTTGAATATTCTAATTTATTTTCGAGATACATTTAATATGATGTTCGAAAGAATAAAAGAATATTATATGTAGATTGACATAGAGCTTGGACAGAACTGATATTAAAGCCGAAATGTCGTTTTTATCATGTATACCAAATTACTCTCTGAACAGCATTTATACGAATTTTCGATTCTGTTTTTAAAGAGCAATACTGCTCTGTATATTACTTTTTTGTACGACGCAAAGCGAGATGAATTTTATGCTTTTTCATAATCGCTCAATACGATTATCAATGTCGTTGTCTCTTTATGTGATGCGCGTTTTTTTTTTATTATAAACGATGACAAAATAAATGTATAATTTGTTTAAATTGCATCTGAGTGCACACCTCGGTTTATCTGTCAATCGCATTTATGTCTGCAAAAAGGTATATATGCATCACTTGACACGTACGCATAGCTGAACAAGCCTGTGGCATTTCGTGTGTAAAAGCGATCGTACAAATAAAATTTTTTATAAATATAAAATCTTGAATATATAGGAACTTTAATAAAATTCTTTTTGAATGCCACAGTTATACAACTTTTTTATTAATGCAGAAAGGTACCTTTAAGAGGGTATTTTCGCTTTTCGTATCATTTTTATTTCCTTTTTTTAAGATTTTTTTTAAAGTACAAAAGCCATAAACTTTTAACTTGGTACGTTTATTCTTTGACATTTGAATGTTCTTCAAAAATTTTTTCAAACATTAAAAAATGTTTGGCAATTATTTACAAATCTGTAAGAGCGTGTTAAAAAAATATCGATTCACTGTTGCTATAATTTACACGAGATGCATAAATTATCTGAAATAAAAATTGAAGAAATTCTTAATTTATATAAAAATAGTTCTCGTTCAAATAATCAAGTTAATTGATTTGTGTTTAAAAGCAACTAAGTTTTGAAAAAATCAATTTTTTGCTTCTTTCTCCGAACAATTTTTTTTTACTAAAAAAATTGGAAAGTTGAAATTTTTACTTGATTGTCGGACAAGCGAGAGAAACATGTTGTGAATATTCAAAATTTTTGAATTAAATTGAATTGAATTAAAACCAGCTAAGTTAACACAGTAGCAGTTTTTTAAAATATATTATTTCGAAAAATACGCGTTAAATTTTGCAAACAATTTATACGTTAATAAAAACTTTTGCAAATCTTTTACCTTTAATCTGCTCTCTTTTTCTCAAGGTTCAAACTTAAAAAGCGTAAAAAAAGAAAATAATCGATTTTTTTGAAATCCTAAAGCGATAATGCCTTCTTAATAGGGTATGGAATTAAGAGATCGTATCGAAAACATCGGAAAATATCGTCGACCGTCGATTGCGTTATCGACAACGCGGTCAGCTGTTAATCGAGCACCCGTCGCTCGCCATTCCTTCGGATGAAGTATGGGACGTTCCTTTCTGTGTCTGCTGGCCGACGATAAGTTCCGCGGGCAGCAGGAATTTCTAACACTTCACGGCTCGGAGGGACTTTCGTCTGTTGGAACAGTTTCGCTGGCTTCTCTGCGGGATTTGCCGGATCAAGCCCAATCTCCCTTGAATTTTAATGACGGTAGCCGGAGCGAGCGCCCCGTTGTACGAGCGCACCGCCGTATACACCGCCATACGTGCGATCTTAAGCGTGCGCGGCTTGACTGACTCTCATATGTCAGTCATATATACTTCACTTCGTTCCTTTACGGCGCGAGGTACTTCGGGGAACGTAGATGCTATTGTGGATCGCTGTCATTTATACTGACGTAAAATGCTACGTAGACGCTCGAGGCGGAACACTTTATCTCCTACGCGCGCGCTGAAACCCGACTTTTACGTTTTTCCCCGGGATTATTAGCGTACTGCGTTAGCGCTTTTAATTCTCATGCCTGAATCAAAGCGGGCCCGTGTCCTCTGAAATTAAACTCGCGAGCTACCGTTGTCGGAGAATACATTAAAAATGAGAGCCGCATAATGCAATGAGGAGTACGTAAAGCATTAACTTGTGAAATAAAAATGTTAACATTTTTTTTTTATATCTAGGTATCGCGTATCACGTAGTACGCCCGAGAAACGTCAGCCAACTAATTGACGCGTATATTCACAAATTTCAGTTTACATGTGAATCATGAAAAAATAGTAACATTGACATTAATGTCGCATATCGAGTTGCGCTCTCAATTAATAGAGATAGAGATAGAGAAACTTTTTTCAGTCTCGCACCCACGCGCGGAACTCTCTCGAATTGATTTTCGTTGACGTTGACGAGCCAATTACCATTGTTGTCGATATTTGATCCCACTGTCATTTTTTTCTAGTTGAAAATTGCATTGCGCGATACGTTACAGTGCAATCGAAATCAATAAAAGTATTATTAATCAGGAAAGTGCCGCGTTGAACCTGTCAGCAAAATAATCTCGGCAATCTCTGGCGATAGTTTTAGCATGAAACTTACTTTCCGTGTCCCCTAAAGCGATGACACAAGACGTCTGATTGTGTCACTGCGAGTTGCGGCTGAACTCGGGTCGCGTCGCGTCGTCGCACGTAAAACGTGGAAGCCGATTAATCGATCTCATGCATATCAGTGACGCCAGCGAGAAAGAAAACTGTCAAGTTGAAACGTTATCACTGTCAGCCGCAGTGGCCATAAAAATTAGTTTTATACGGAATTATCGATTTTCCATCGTAGCACGAACGACATCTTTATTACGGCAAGGACCCGTTCGCTCGAGTTATGAATGTAAAAAAAAAAAATTGTTTAAGCTCCTCGTGTGTCATGCAGGACAAAATTCACGCGCCGCGTTATTCTTATTGCCGCGCGGTCTCATTGAAATTCAATGCAAGTCTCCGAATTGCGCGGCATAGCGAATAGCAAACGCTCCCGTTCTCGCGCTCTCGCACGTTTACTATATAAAATATTAAAATTATCATCCTTATCGTATGAAAAGATAGACACAAATTCTTCCCACAACTCTGCTGGTTCCCACACCTCCGAGAGGAAGATATTTCCGTGTGTACCCTCAAACAATACCGTAGATTAATTCCTATAGAGGCGCAAAACGCAATCAAATCGGCTGATCAAAGGGGTTAATTATGCGATTGGCATTGAAATGTCTGTTATACGCAGCTGGATGCATTTTGTGTTTCCCTCATGGCTCAATACGCATTTAACTGTGTGACACGCGGCGCCCTTATAAATCGGCCGAAAGGCCCCGTTTCTCGCGTACGCTAAACGTGGCTAATGGATTGAATCGAGGTGTGATATCGGACTGAACGCTGATATCAAATCTGCGTGCGTCCCCGTGTGACACCGTCCAGGTCGATTAATCGACACCGTGTACGACACCGCCGGCTACAACGTTGCCTGGTTTTACGATCGGCGCAGCCGGGGGCTCGTCCTTACTGGCGAATAATCTTGGGCGCGTTTCGGGCGCACATTCGGGCGTCATCGTCGTCACAGCCGCGTTAATCGCGAACGTGACAACGACCGGATAATTTCTCGCAGCGTGATATTGCGCACGTTAGCGTACGCTGGCAACACCGTGCGAAATCGAGACGACATTCGCCCGGCGATACGATCGCTCGAATCGTCCCCCCTATCCTTTACGAGGCCGCGCCCGCTATAACCGCGCGAACGATTTTGAAATCGGAGCACGGCAGTCTATATAGCTTCCAGTCCGCAATACGGGATGGCGATCATCTCGCGAGACGCGTTTTGATGCGAATACGCTTCGCGCCATCGTAATTTTCGCGAGCGTTTCTCCAGCAATTCCGCCAGTCGTTCGTTAATAAATTTCACGACTGCTTATATTATCTGGGATTACCTGGAGTGGCAACGGCGATAATGCAAATGGGCCTCGAACTGTGAATCGCCTGTCAGTATATCGCGAAACGTTATTAAATCCTCGCCCCCTCCCCTCCCCTCCCCTCCTATCGACAGCGCCGCTCTACGCGCCTAACTTTCGATAACTTCGTTTAAAACTCCGTAATCGTTTAATGCCTGTGTTATCTGCTGGTTATTGAGTTGAGATACTTTCTCGGGATAGACGCTTGCCGGCTATCTATCGACAATTGTCGAAGTTGATCGAGCTCGGAACAGCGCATGCCACGATGACGCAGTGCGGGCGGTTACTACGACTCAAGAAGAAAATATTATAAGTGTCATCAGCAACAATTGTGAAATACGAATATAGACAATTCTGAAAACCAAGAGAGAGAGAGAGAGATCGCTCCGTATTTCAATGTTACGTTACATCTAATATTCTGCAATAACCGTTGCGGGAAAACATATTCGCTTCGGTCGGAACTAACTCAGGGATGTTTTTCGCAGTTACAAGGCATTAAATTCAAGCTGATGGAATCGTCCGCCGTAACAAGAACGCTGCCGGCTTTGCAATTAAGCGAATTAACCTGTAACATGTCGTGGGAAAACTAAGTTCCGCGCGCGTCCGCGTGCGTTGCGCGCTCGATTGTTAGTATGCGATAATTTCGTTTTGGCAACCTCAATAATCGTAACAACTGCTCTCTACGCATTAATGTCTTTTATAGTTGGGCGAAGTACTTGCTGTCATAGAGTAGAACGGTTTTGAAATTAACTCGTAATATGACGAGAAATCCAATAAGTTCTCATCGACGCGCGGAACTACTCTCGTCAAGTTCTTCACTACTCGGCAATTTCATTTAAACAATCGTAGCTTCGTAGCTTCGTCTCTGCCGCGGATAATTTCCGCAATGCGCCGGCGCCAAGTCCTTCGTAATTTTATAACATCTATCTAATAATTTTATTTCATTGACAACGTGACATTTTGACATTATTCCATTAATTCTATAATGCATAAACCAATTTGTTTAATGGAATTAAAACTGATAAAAATGTTTACTTCTAAGATTGTAAAAATTTTCGAGCGAGAAAGTCATTATAGATGTGTTAAGTGGTGATTAAATGCCAATTCCTCGCGCGCGCAATATCTATATATCTGTATATCTATTAATATATTGCACCAAAGTTAAAAAGAGACGGAGAGAGAGAGAGAGAGAGAGAGAGAGAAACGAGGGTAGGTAACGACGACGTGGAGTGTCTCGTAATTGGAACATAATTGGTATCGAAACGTGCCGTGCAACATGGACTTCTATCGAACGTATAAAATCCTGCCAATGCACTTTATCGCTCGTTAATTATGACACGCAATTAACGTTTGGGGGGAAATGTTATATGAGCAGATTTCGCGACTTACACGATCTTCAATGTATCGTGTATGCATAAATTATAATTATCATGTCTCGACATCGGCAAATCTAATTGTATCACGCGTATAATCGCTCTCGACGAGAATTGGATTATCTCGAGATTCGCGATCCTATCGTTGCTAATAATAAATCTCACGTGACGTGGAATCGTGTGGTGCGAAAGAAAGGTGAAAATGTATTTACGCTTAAAAGAAGACGAATACTCCGTTTTTCAACGGGCCGTAGGTAGGAGCATTACGAGCATCGTCCGACCCCTCGGCGTCTTCATCCATCAGCAACTTTTCATAAAACAATACCTCTTCTGCTCGCAAGAGCACTCTTAGCTGAAAGCCCTCTTAATCGTCGGATATAAAAGCGGGCCTAAACAGTTTGCTCAGGCACGTTGTAACCGTTGCTAATTTAGCGACGTGGGCGCCGTCGAGCAATGAATCTTACACGTCTTGGCCGTGATCCAAACCTGGCGACTTGCGCACGCGATTATCCGCGACGACCACGATATTTGAACTACGAGGAATCCGTTTTCCGTAACAATGCTCGTAAAAGACAAAACATGAAGTACATGGAATAACAAGACACGAAGAAAATTATTCAAGATATACTAACATAGAACTATTCTTTGAATTATTCCTTTTATCTTTTATCTGCTTTTTAGTATATTTATTTGCATGTTTAACAATTTAGGTCTTTATTTTGCGTTGACCATTTTTTACCTTCTTTTTCTTATATCTTATCTTTTATGTCCCCTTGTGTCTCCCATCATGACAGCTACGCATCTGTTGAGTAGTCTGGGTCAACGACTATACATACTCTCCCAGGACATGAAAATACCCCTTCGAAATATATTTACCTCCTCTTATCCATTTATTCGGGTCCTTTAGTCACCCAATTGCTCCCGTGACACAAGAGAAGTGAGCGAGTTTGCCACTTAGGGGCAAACGACGACACGAGACGACCTAAGGCGGTATGTTATCGATACTCTCGCAATCTCTGGCGTATATATTCGCCTACCTCGGAATCGGCGGAACTCGGGAATTAAAGGTAGCGAGAGCGAGAATTTACGGACGGTGTAATCAATTACGTGTACTATTGCGCAACAATGTACTCACCATAAAATTACGCTAGAGTGTTTTATTGCACGTCGTGCATTGTGCGAGTATTTTTGTACAAAAGATCTATAGCATCGTTTTATATGCATGAGAAAAAAAGGAATATTCTCTTTTATTTTATATAGAGAAGAGGAAAACATATAGAAATTATGCAGGGCGTTTATAAAATCTGTCCTCACCTCCTATATTTCCGAAACGATTCAAATTATTGTATGAAAAAAAAAAACGCGAAATACGTATTCATTTCGAGAAACTATTTTATTCCTCAACCCTTTCAAATAAAATACATATATATCACATATCACTATTAGTCTCATGATTTGAAAAGCGTATGGAATCGTCGTAACTCCTCGATATTCCATCTCGATATGGAATCTCGGAAGGCTTACAGCTCATACTCGACGTCAGTCGCATCTCCTTTATCTCTTGTCCGAGATCGCGAGGCGACGAGGTCACGTTGCGACCCGCATCGCCAATAAGCCGCCGATAATTCCAATCAGTCGCTTTCTAGGAAGCGTCGACCGACGATTTCCCACCGTCAACGGTACACACGCACACGCACACACACACACACACACACACGATCGTTCAACGACCCGATGCGGCGGTATTATTCGGTTACGCGAAGGAAAAGCGAGTGCCTCACCATCAACCTTAATCTTGGCAATCTTCATATCCTGTAAGCACTCGAGAAGTCGGGACCGGCGCCCACGAAAGGTGCTTAGTCGACTGATGCCGCTATCGCGTTACAGGTTGCGCCGGTCGCATTGTGTTAGTCTGGAGCGTCCTTAAGCCAGTCTTTACCTGCACCCCTAAAGGGCGTAAATTACGGATAAGAAGGAAGCTAGCGCGTACGAGTTATCTTTGCGTAGCTCCTCTTTTACGAGCGTAATGCGCCTCCAGGACGTGTCGCGTCTCGGCGCCTTGCATCGTTCTCGACGTTGCCTCGATATCGGCGAAACTTTTCGAAATCGCTTCCGCAACGCCCGAAGATGAGAATCGCCTCTCGGATCGTAAAACGTTATTGAATCTTCGGGCCTCTTCGAGGACCTCGAGGCTTCACGACGAGACGACGAGCTGAGAATGACGTCGTATACTCGGCAAAAGAATATAGTCGATTCGATCGAGATCTTATTAAAGTGGCCGAAAATTTTGATATTAGAGATTATGTGATTTCTGACGCGCGTTACTTCAATGTCGCAAAAATTTCCCGAAATCGTTTCTGCAACGCCTGAATGCGAGTCGTCTTCCTAGACCATAAAACCTTATTCAATCTCCGAAGCTCTTTCGAGCACGTTGGAGAGTTCAGCAAGTCGACTATAAAATAGTCAAATACATTTAACATAAACGCGTTCGATTTAACAAAAAGAGAGGATTTTATTAACTCCTGAAATATCAAAACTTGAATAATAACAGATCGATTTATAAATTTTCGCACGTTGTATGAAAAGTAGGAATGTTTATGCAATAGTCTGTGTTGAAATAAAATAAAGACCATAAAGAACATGTAGAAAAGTGAAAGTATATCTCGCGACAGTGTAGCAAACGAATCAACGTATAATAAAACTACATTTTATCGTTTTTCGATAAATTCTGCCTCACGTGTGCGTCGTCCATATTTTAAAATCTCAAAACGACTCTTGCAGCTTATTGTTTCTCGCGTTTCGTATTTACTCTCTCGTTAATCATCCGGATCTAACAATCCGTCCGCGCGAAATCGGTTGGTGGAAGTTTCTACGCAGCCTACAATTACACGAAGGCGTATACGATGGTTATACGATGGAGGATTCGGATGTAGCGGCATCAACGCCCTGTTTAATTAATAGAAGTACGGAATTGCCAGTTAGCACGCGACCAATCTCCCTTAACAAGCACGCATTACGATAATAGCCGCGTCTGAAGTCTTAATGCGGTCGAAGTATTCCTCAGAGTTGGACGTAAAAGTTAGTGCCTAAGCAGTGCCGCTATTATTGCGACGGTGACGGTAGTCGCTGTGCCATTCCTCGTCCTGCCTACCTAATGAGCCGAGCGCGCGTGTCTCCTACTTTCGATGGAAACCGAGTTAGTCCGGCTTCCGTAACCACCGCCGCCGCCACCGCCGTCGCCACCGCAAGCTCCCGCTACCGCTCATTCAGCGGCGAACGACGAGTTCCGAAAGTGAATTTACGCAATCGCGAAGTTTGCGCGAGATTTCCGCGAGCGAAGGTCGCCGTAAGAAATCGTCGGGAAGAGGAGCACTTACCGAGCTCCCGAGCTCCCGGCGACAACGCTTCTACCTAGGTACTTAGCTCGGCATCCCCCGGGGAAGAGAGAAGAGACTTATTATAATAATTCATTTGTGTATACGTCGACGGTAATCGCGATAATTTTCACTCGCCGAGAGGTACGCGGATACGTACGTGATGTTTGCGCGATGACGCGTTTCAGCCGCTCCACTGTGAAAACTGATTTTAACTGTTGAATGCATTAAAAAATGCAGATAATTTCAATTTCTGTCGCGATAAAAATTAAACTCGCGCGAAACACCATTTTTATTTTTCACGAGAGAAAAATGTATGCGCGTGACCGTGCTGTGCCGTGCCGTGCCGCTCGAGTTTATAAACAAAACGCAATTACGCCGGTTTATACTCGTTTACGGAGAGTAACTGGCCGCATCGGGACACCAGAGGTTATTCGACGGCGAAATGTTGACGGATTTACAGACCTGCGTTACTGTTTTGATATGGAAATTATCCCGCCGTGCATTTTCCTGGCTGACTGCTAGACTGCTGCCTTGCTGATTCGGTCCGCGGGCTCGGCGGGCTCCCCGTGAATTCCGTAAGCAGATTTATAGTAGTCGCAAAGTTAGCGGCGCGACGTATCCGCCGCGCCGGAAGTTGCCACAAAACATCATTAAGGACAATACTTACATTTTCAGCTGGAAATCCGCTGACTATAATTTTCGCCGCGAACGCGATGCTCCCCGCTGTATCCCGCTGTTTGCCGACTGAAATGCAATTTGCGCTATATGAAAATGTAATTGTAGATCCGAGGATTATCTACGTGTACGCGCGTTGCCGAGTTCCCTCGGCGCGGCGGTGCTGTTTTTCTGTTCTCGCTCTTCCAGAGTTGCTTGTATTCCGTGTCTTGCGGAGCCCCGGGGTAAGAATATAATCCTTGATGAGGCCCGGTAATGAATTTATTCGCCGACGCGCGGAGCGGAGAGATTGTCGAAATGCACGTCTCTACTTTCGATGGAAATCGAGTTAGTCAGCCGCCCCGCGCTCTCGCACGTCGGAAGAGATAGCTCCGTTCGGTCACGAGTCCGCCAGTTCTGCAAGTGAATTTGCGCAATCGCGAAGTTAGCCGAGCGTTCCGCTCTGCGAGAGCGGAAGAAATCGTTAAGGACCATGCTTAGCCTTTCGACGAACTTCGGCGACTCCGTTCGAAACTTTTTCGCAATCGAGTTAATTTCATACCCGAGGCGTGATCCCGGCCGCCTCTCGCGCGATGCTCTGCCGCTTTCGTTATTAACTAAAACAGATATGTATCGTGTTCGCAATTAAAAAGCGTAATGTAACGCCAAAAACTTCGAATACGGTGTGTTGTAAAGAAAATTAAAACGTAATATATATGTGCGAAAGAATTAACAAAATTTTGCGAAATTATTTATTATTATATTGCTTATATTAAATTTCCGGCGAAAATTAATGCTGATCGTCAGATAAATTTATTTAAATAATTTTATTTTAAAATGATAATAATAAATGGAAAATGAGCTTCCCACATAATAACTTTATGATAAATTATCTGCGAAAATAAAATTTATTTGAGAAATATCTTTTCAGATAAATTTAATTATTTATTTAAATTGCATATATCTATATGTATATTTAGCATATTCCAAACTTTTCTCGTATACCTTTTTCAAAATGAAAAAACTTGATACTTTTTATTACAGATTCAGATTACGTAAAAAAATGAGAAATTTGTCTCAAATATTTTTTCTAAAAAAAAAAGGTAAATTTTTAGAAAAGTAGGAGGTATTTTTAGAAAAAAATATCTTTATTAATCTTTTATTTAAATTTATTTTTTTATTATAATACATTTACTTTTAAGATCATTTTAAAGGTAATGAAGGCATTTCCAGAAAAAAAATGTTCGAAACAAAAGTTACTTTTTTTACGTGTAATCTGAATCTATAAGAAAAAGTACATTATATTTTAAAAATTTAATATCCGGCCTGTATTCCATTTTTGGTCGAAACCGAAAATTGAAAATATTCCCATTTGATAAAGCGTACGCGATTTATTTGCCTAAATTTTTTGAAAATTTTTAATAAAAATCACTTCCCTTTATTTTAAAAAAGGTGTCTGGGTGAGACTGTGTACTGAAGAATGATAAATCATTTTTAAATATATATTGACAATAAATTGCATTGTTTCACATTTCACATAATCTTAAAATGGAAAGCTGTATCGCAGTATTTAACAATCGACGCATATTAGCAATGATATTATCCAATCGCTTATTGATGCCGGAGGTCAAATTAGCAAGATCGTAACGGACGATAAGATACCTTCCGCAGGCATACGTGGTGTTTGAATAGCACGAGGACATCAGCTTGCATCTGCGAAGGTACCGGTTAAGTGGTGTGGAGTGAAATGTAAACGTCGCCATGGGTACTTTGAGGTCGTTTGCACCTTGTGTACTTTGCTTTACTTCACTTTAGAAGAGCAATCGTGTCACTCACATGTGTGATATCATACAGGTGATACAATTGCTAGATTTGTAGAACTTCGCAAAAGAATTCCTTCTAACAACAAATTTTTCAACTATTGACATCCTCCTGCAGAGAGCAAACTTTCGATGTTGATTCACTGTTTATACAATAGCTATTGATTTTCTTTTTATTTATATTTGAAAATATAAATTTTTAAACGTTACGTATCTACGAATTTATTGTATTTTCAAAACTTATGATTTTCCATTTTCTATAAAATGCGTAAAATTGTCTACAGCCTTCACTCCTTTAAGCAATTTCTTACGACAAAGTATGCGTGTGATGTATGCAAAACTGCAAAAAACTTTTATTTATGTCACTACGCTCTTGACGTTAACGCCACGTAATTGACAGCATGTCAGAAACGTTATTTAAAAAGCAGAAAGGAAGCGGTTTTCTTTCTCCTTTAAGAGATGCAATTCTGCAACTTCTTTAAAAAAGAGCAAATAGATTTATGTACTTATGTAGCTATAGTTCGAAGTTTTATTAGCCGAAGTCACGCGAATCTAAGTTTAATAACGCTGCTTCAAATGATGGCATACAAGATTGTAAAATTTTAGACGTAGTGGTAGATACTTCACAAACTGTTTTCCACGCAAATAGCAATTTTTTTCTCGTTTCTTCGCAACTTAAACGGTGCGGTTAATAATGTTATTTTATGAGAAGGAACGCAACTCTCACGTCCATTTACAAAATAATGAATCTCATCATTTTTCTATTGGCATTAATAGTTTTTCGTTTATGCTCGCGAAATGAAAAAATCATAAAATAGAAAAAATTTTAATTATTATTTAATGATTTAAATAATTAGATAATAAAAAAATGTAATAAAAAAATACTTTCAGCATAAAAATTATCTAGACAATGATTTTGAATCAATTATTTGTTAGCACAATAATATTCGAAGCTAACATAAATAAACATTCGAATAATGATTTTTGTAAAATCAAAGACAGAAATAGTTTTTACAAAGCTTTCCAATGGAGAATTAAAAATTAAAAATTACATCAACAAAAACAATTTATAATGAATGAAAAGAGAATGCATTGGCGTTGAAGAACACGATGGCCGACCAATAGGAGTAGTTACTACTCGCGAAATAAAAAAGTCATAAAATAGACAAAATTTTTATTATTTAATGATTTAAATAAGTAGATATGTGATAAAAAATACATTCAGTATACAAGTTGTCTGACAATAATTTTTAATCAATTATTTGTTAACAACTATATTCGAAGCTAAGATAATCATAAATAAATATTCGAATAATGATTTTTGTAAAATCAAAAATAGAAATAGTTTATGAAGCTTTCCAAAATTACATTAACAAAAGGAATTTATGACGAATGAAATGAGAATACATTGGCGTTGAAGAACACGGTGGCTGACCAGTAGGAGTAGTTACTACTTGCCGAGTGCAGGGACCTTTGCCGAGTAGTTAACTCAACGAAAGGCCAGACGCGCTCGACATCGCGCCCAACCGTGGACGGTGTTTGTCGGCGGTGTAACGACATGGACTTTAACCTGCAAACGCTATAACTATATAGATGATGTCGAGCGTAATGTAAACCTTGTGACGGCTGCTGTTCTCGATGCCGTTTTCTCCTCAATCGTCGTCTTTCTCTTACGAGCGACGCGCCACGATTCCGCGGTAAAGGCTGACGTCGCGGTTTCGGAAGCCCGAAACGTAAATTACGCGAGTTGACGGTTCCCTCTTTTAGACGCGAACGTATACCGACGGCAAAAAACACGCACGTGCGGAGCATCGTATTTCCCGAGCCACCGTTAGAACCAGCAGCCCCGTCGAGTCGAGTTGAGCGAAGCGTCACTCGACTTGGGGGGCGTGAACCTATGTAAATTATCGCTTACCCTTGGCGATAAAACCTTGGTCGAGCAAGGGTTGTAATTATCGTCGGTGATATCGCGATTTCTATGTTGCGTCATTGAACGATCGTTATTCGGTAAATAGGACAGGCGTTGAAATATAGTGCGAAATTAGAGTAAGGTAAATGTCCTAGTGACCGAACTTGTAATGATGTAAAGTCAAAATTGTTTAATTTTTATGAAGATTCACGATATAAAGAAATCTAATTATATAATTAACTGAAATTTGAAATATAAAATGTTAACGTACAAAAATATTCACAATTTTTACATTATTCCGAAAAGAATAAAAACTTTCAAAGTATCTAGAATGAACCAGTATCCGAACAATCTAATATGCTTATTCTAAATGTTCTTAATGTTTATAAAATAAATATAAAAAATATCTTAACAAATATACAATGTATTTTAAAAAGTTTTAAGAATATTATCAAAGTAGAAACTCTATGCCACAAATTAATTTTTTAACATTAATTTTTATAATATTTAAAATCTATCTTATAGTAAATATCTTGAAGTAAAGATTACAATTAAATTTTAATATTATAAAAAAAACACATTAAAATTAACAGTAAGCTTTTACGTAAGTTTCCAGGTATAATAGAATCATGTTCGGTGGATATTTACCTTAATTACGATATTGAGATATAAAAGCATGACATTACAATATTTTTCAACGATACTTAATTAATTATCATTAACAAATATTGTCAAAATTACACAGTCAGCGTATTTCGCTGTCAAATGTATATCGGTGTCACAATTATTTCGCGCGATTGGGGATGACGTTTTAAATAATTTGTATTTCTGGACAACTCCAAAAATAATTAATTATTTAAGATTTAATTAAGAAGAGTTAATTACAGGCGATGGCTACGACAATCGGGCGAATTCAACGTTTGGCGCGAAGTCTCTCTGGTTTCTGTAAATAGCGCCGTCACTTGCAGTAACGCCGACTCGATGATACACAAAAGAGAGAGGGCGGTAGACGTTAAAAGAGACGGTACCGCGCGCGACGCAATTAGCATCTAGAATTACATAACGTTTCTGCATCTCGCTCTATTGTCATAGTCAAGCCAAACGAAAGAGCATCACAAAGGGCGCAGCAGAAGGGCGCGTGGAAAGAGCAGAAGGAATGCCGGTGCTAGGCAAGGAAAAGACAGGGAAATATGCGGAGATGCACGAGATGATGCAAGAGAATTCCCATGAGTAAGTCTCGCAGGGTATAGCGCATTCTTTGCTATACCCTGTAATTCTATAGATTTGGAAGCAATGGACACAACTCTATAAAAAGAACAGATGAAAGGTAGCAGGTAGATGAGAGGAAAAAAAATTCATTATCTATTTCGAGAGAGAGAGAATATTATTAAAGATATACTGTAATTTATAGATAGATTATATTACTTGATACATATCATATTAGGTTGGCAAAAGTCATGTTTTGTTTTCTATGTAAATGAAAGTTTTTGTTTTATATGAAATAATGCTTTTCATTTACATAGAAGAAGAACGACATGACTTTTTCCAACCTAATTCACATTGTTATTAACTATTAAGATTCAATATTGCGACCAATTTTTATTCATGGAAGTTTCTCGAAATTTCAAAGATAATTAAGTTACACTACATTTTTTCCTAAAAGAAGAACAAACATTTATTCTAGAAACTTGAAAGTATGTTAATGAATTTTTCTGAACCACTTTAAATAAATGAAAGAGCTCCCTTTTCACATTGTACCGTAAGGTTAAGGATATAGTTCGCAGAGGTAATAACAAAATAATTGAGATTTTGTCTGAAACAACAAATAAATAGTTTTGATTTTAAGTTTCTTTACAAAGCCATTAAACGTTAGTTGCACTGAATGCGCCGCTCGACAAGGTAGCCGTTGCGCAACTGGAAAGAACGAAAGAATATATTGTACGCGAGCGTTGCATGCGCGTCCGCCGTTGATCACGTCTTAATGTCCGTGGTGCATGTGTTCCGGTTTGTGCATGGTCACGTTCGGGACAAGCCGCGTTAAAACTCGTGCTTAACTTCCGATACGTAGGCGACGTTAATCTCCGTTCCTACCGGCTCGAAACGGCTGCCACCTGGTGCTACACGAAAGAGAGCTTCGAAGCATCATGCGCGGTCGGAAAGTGCTTTGGATCGCTAACAGGAAAAGCGTTGTTCTAGCTACTCCACCATGAATGGAGAATCGAAAAGAATCGGCAAAAATTAATTTTTCCAAGTTCTGTATCACTAACCTTCGAAGGCTCGGACAAATAAGCTGACTGAGTTCCATTCTATTATTTTCCAATTTCCGCACAGTTTTAATTTTATTTAAATAAAACGAAATTTACAGATTTGTGAATTAATCATGTTGAGAAGTTAATTAAAAATTTGTGGAAGAACTCGGCATTAAAATATCTATTTATATTCCGGCGTGAAGGGGGATAATATATTTAATTAGTGTAAGCGAGGTCCCGCATAGTGAATATTCTTGTATCATAAAGGGGAGCACGTTAGCACAGTGTTTCGCTCTTGCACCGCGAACGATGCAATTTTCAAGGTACGTAAGCCAGTATGCGATTCCGTTGCCCGCCCGTGCATCCACCGTGGAATATAATTCCCTCGTGTGTATTAGCCCAGTATTTCCAACCCAAAATCTGCATCGCTTAGCTATCAAGCGTAACGTATAAATCGAAAATTAAAACGTAAGCGGAACACTCATTCGAAACCGATCGATGCAATTTCCGTACTGTGTAATCTCGTGCCTCGATATAATCGCGAAGCATGATAAGAATTCCTAATCGTCAATTTGTCTTAGATGATATAGCCACGAAACATCGGAGATATAAGTTATTGGTGCGCATATGTCGGAAGCAATCGCACCGATACTTAAAGCTTAAATTCAGGACACGGCGATCGATTGCGTGAATCGATCCGCAAAATTCATCTAGCGAAATACAACGTAAAATTAAGTTCGATAAGTGTTATTATAAGGCTACAAAATTAATATCCGCGCCCGTCGATCGTCGCTAATGAATTGATTTTCATAACGAGTAAACGTCTTCATTCCATTACCGGCGTATGCTCGCTTAACTGGTTCATTTCTATACAAAGAGTTCTTTGAAAAAACAATCTTTTTTCATCAACACTAATCGATAAGATTGCAGATAGATTGTTCTTTCTAAAATTGTACAATATGATTCTCTTACAATCTTAATTAAATGTATCGGCTAAAATTGGAAGTATATATGTTAAATTGAAAATTTTTGTGTGTATATTTCGAATCTTTAATGATACATTAAGAGTATGTTTATATCTCTCATAAGTATATGGAGTTTTTATTTCAGTGTGTACTTCTAATTGTACCGATATAGTAAGAGCATATATTGTATTTTTAAACAATTTTGTGTAGATGTTTGATTATTTATATTTAATTATGTTAGAAATTATTGGTAGAATCTTTCAAATTCATCATTTATCGTTTGTCGGAGTTTGGAATAATTCGACATCGATTATAATATTCAGAGCAGAGGATTTATCTTACTTTCCACTTCGTTCACCTCGGCATCATCGGAGGAACGAACTGAAATGACCCAAATATGCTTTGAAGTATATAATGTGCATATCGAGCGCGATATTTCGTGATTTCGCTTTCTTCTCAGAAGAATTGTATCCTGCAATTTCGTATCGTGTTTCGAGTAGACGCGGCAATTAATTACGCGCATTGGAGATTGTGTTCCGAAATGGTTTTGGTGAAATAATCCATTAAACCGACACTGCGGTCTTATCGCCATGGACGACGATGAGGCAGCGGAAGGAGGCTGGCTGGAGAAATTTGAAGCGGTTGAGAGTTGAAAAGCGGATGTGCGATCTCACGAAGAATTTAAGCCGCTTTGTCGTCCACGCTACCATCCGCTGCTTAATTAATTTTTCATTCGCATTGGACTCCATACACATATATACATTCGCTGACGTGTGCAAACGGTCTACACGAAAAAAAAAAGATTATTTCAATTAAAATGCAACTATCCCACGCATGCGAAGCAGCTTGCGAGGAGCATCAATTCTCCCGTGCGTGATAAGTTATTTCGGTCTCTCGGGAATAATACAACGAGGATTAAAGTACAAATACGTATTCTAAATTATAGGAATGATTATACTTTGTTAGAAAAATTTAGCGCGATAGAAGGATCCGTTTGAAAGAATTAGCAATGTTGAGTTTGCGAGATGATGGTGTGCCATCGATTTGATTCTCTCGTGAAGCTTAAAGATAGCGTGCAGCTTTAGTGTTTGGCATATATAGCTGTACTCTTTTTTAGCGAATAGACATTTCCTCTCGCGGTACGGTAGTATACAACGCGACGGCTTGCCGTCCACGGTGAAAAGCTTTTCAAGAAAAGATCGAACCGGGAAGTAAAGAAAGCGTGAGTGGTTTGAAATACGGGTTCTACGACATGGTGATACAACACGAAGAGGTTTCCTCGTTCCGGTTAGAAAGAAGCAAAAGTCACGTTCGACGGTTATAGAAAGTGGTGCTCGCCTGAAACAATCACGGGCGTACGGATCGAACGGAGGGCTCGCGGCTTCAACTACGAGTAGTAATACTGCAAACTGTTATGTTACTTACTTCCCTTCGTAATTGTTTCCCATTATATCACTATTATGTATTTTAACTTTCTTTTCCGGATTTTAATCGCAGAGACGAGTATTACTTACATATCGCAGAGAGATAAAGAGTTTGTATATCATGATTATCATAATTAATTTAATTTAACATATCAACATTAATATAGTACCTTTTAATATAAATAACGTCTTTTGATAAAATAAATTTAATTTTGTTTCATCAATATAGACATAATATACTTTTACGTTTTAACGTTAAAATTTATATGGTTACTGCACGAACGTTGGTACGTCCTAATATTGATCGCTGGTAGTTGACACGAATTTTGTACAGAAATGGCAAAGCATTCCACAGTTAATTAACATCAGAATCTAAATACACGTAAGCGATCGCTTGCGGTTCAACGTTGATGTTTCCTCTTGGTACATTATATATAATAATTTGCAGTCATTAGAGAGGTACAAAGGAGGGCGTGCTTTTGTGCGTTGCTCATTGCAGTGATTACGCCACGATATATCATTAAGAAACATAATTTAATCTGTCGCGTAATGGTAAAATGGATATATTTTCCTATATAAATCAGACATTTTGCCGGGGATTCGTGCAACAAAGTAACTTACAAATCAAGTTTTAAACTATTTATTTCAACAATTTCGCAAATAATGTCGGAGAAATAGTTTTATACATGTAAGACATCTTTTAGTACTACTGTGTGAGTATTTGCATTTACGATCTTACTTCAACGGAGAATATTCTCGTTCAACACCATGTACTGCGCGCACTTACACGCGATTGCCGGAAGTTTAACAATAGCGAGGGGAAGGTCGCGATAAAACGAGCGTATTTTTTTCACACGTCTATCCTTGCAAAATCGACGGCTCGCAGCTGACGGCGAAAAAGTTAAAAAAAAAAGAATTCGTCAATGCCGAAGGAGAGAAAGCTCGCACGAGAGTGCCGAAAGTTGCCTACGTGCCGCGATAAACTGTCCAATCTGCCGCTCTTGCCGGCAGATATAACGCCGGGAGGTTTACGAGGACGAGCGACACCTCGAAATACCGCAGTCAATTTTTCAGGTTTATTACAGCCGTGCTCGCCTGCTGAGCGTCGCTCGGCTGTAATCTGAAAACTGCAGGCCGACGTTAGCAGTCGGAGATGCAAAAAAATAAAAGTGTGTCTTGAAATAAATTTAAAAGTAGATATTTACGTATAATTATATCAAACTGGAGAGAGGGAGTGAGGGAGATGGGGGCTAATGAAACATGAATCGGAGCGATTTGCGGGCTGCAAATCTGACAGCTAATTATTGTCGCGCGGCAGAAGTTTCGCATCTCCGTTCTCAGGATCTCGCGGTACAGCCAATTGCATTGTGCGCCGAGCAACGGGACGCAGCACGCAGGACACGACAGACATTCCCTGCGGCTTGATTATCGCGATAGTGCGGATAACACCGGGGGATAGTCCGAGAAGTGTGATAGAGACGCAATGTGGTGTACTCATATGCATATGGGTCCACAGCCGTTAGAGACACACATCGTATTGCGAGCGTGGGTTACGTACGTCGTAGAAGGCGATGCCGTGACTACCGTGACGTTTCTCCTCTCTCTCTCTCTCTCTGCCTCTGTGTCCGATGCAGAGATCATATGTACTCGGTATATCACTCATCGCGTAGAATGTAATAACCCAGTGACACGCGGATATATCTCGGCGACCGTATAACCGGTGATATACCCGTGGGCCACTCTCAATTACGAACCGAGCTACTCTGCTTAGTTGCAGCATCACAAACGTTTTAGAGCAGCGGGAACTGGCACGATTAACAGCGTACACTATGTGGACCTATCATGCTAGATCGTAGTTACGTATCGGCCACACTTGGCGATAAACCGTGAAATTTCGAATCCTTAAGCGCAGCACAGTTTGGAGACGACAATAACTTTTATTTAAATCGTCACATATAATTTTTATTTTGTGTTTTATTGAAAGAAAATCATTAAAGGGTCAGAGTTGAAAATAAAGAACAGAAGTAGGTTTTATCCGTGTCCGCATTGTTCATCCGTAGTTTACAGAATGACAAAACTGTATATGCGTGATTAAACAATCGTCAATTGGAAATACGTTTCGAAATTGTTCAATCCGACACGCGATTGAGAGACGCGTATGCAACTTTGTGACCGCGTTCTGAATACGAACCATTGTCTCGTCGGTAGTACGAGGATTAATGTCTTGGCGTATACGTGTAGAATGGCACATCGATGTAACAATAGCATAACGTGTAGAGCTTTTGATTACTTCGCATGAAACGGAAGATAACACTTGCAACGACCTCGCGTCGACGGACGCAAATGTCGATCGACATGTACGATACGTATTCAATTAATCGACAAGTGCTGATGCTCTTGTGTCAGTGCGCTCGTCAGTTACAAACCGCGTTACTCGTAGGGCTCTTTACTTGCCTCTCTCCCCCTTTCTCCCTGCCTCACTCTTTCTCTCTCTCTCTCTCTCTCTCTCTCTCTCTCTCTCTCTCTCCCGCTCTCGTTTGCTCGCACAGTTGAAACGGGCCTTCATTAGTATAGCATCGATAAAATTGATGAATACGAATCCGCCCCCGCGTGTATAATCAGATTTTACACGGCGAGTCGAACGAGTGCTCGGGGGAGCGGAGCGGCGCGTTAATAAATTTAATTCGAGCAGCTTTACAACCTCCGATCGCGGAACGTTACACGCCGCTCGCGTCCATTATTCTGGCCCATATAATTTTCGTCGGCGTGCTCGCGAGATAAATTCGATAAGTCCACCTCCGCCGGCTCAGTCGTTGTTAATAATATGATTCCATCTCGCGCAACCTGACCCTACGCGGCCGCGCTGGCTAAAAATTTAACCGTTCGCCGGTGTGAATTCATCGGCTCGCGTTACCCTCGTCAAGCCGCTCTCAATTACGCGCGGCTCGCTATTTGCAGCGCTGCTTTAGTGGCGGGCGCAATAAACGTTTCGCACAACGCGGTGCTCGTAAGGTTCACGCGTGTACGCATGCAAATGCGGCGAATTATAGGACTAATGTGGCCTACATACGCTACAAAAGGACTCTACTTTCCGGAATTACTGCCCCGTATTAATACAATATCCTTGAAGTGCGCGTCTCGAATAAAATGCTTGGCATAAAAAAATCCAGAGATTAAATAATTTATTGCACAACGCAACTACGTTTAATAATTTATCCATCTTATTATCTATTACCTCGCAAAACACTAACGTTATAACAAATAACTTGCAACGGAAAAGCAAATTTATTCAATACTCAATTCCAATCGCTTGTGTGTTTACGGTATTACAGATAGTTATTATACATTCGATTTTCTTATCCACATCATGGTTCTTACGGTGACAGGAAACGAGCCATCTCGAATACAGACAAAAGGACATACAGGTAAAACGAATTACTCTTGGTCCGACATTTATCAACGTTGATATTTTCCACGTGCGATTTTTCCCTCCACAGGGAACGTATTCTTTCACAGGATCTTTTATCTCATGTCAGTAGACATCTCGCGAGCGTATATGCGACCGTGTTTGTACTTTAAATCCCGTTAACAATCCGAAGGGACGTTATGCGTTATGTACAGCGTTTGCCATCATTCACGGATCGAGCCTATCGATTCCCTGCTCTGTCATTCGACTTGAATTTCCTACCATCATGTTCTTGCATTGCGACCCCGACAGCTTGAACACAATGCCTCTGAGAATAATCAAAGTTTCACGTGCATATATATATATGTATATATGTATATGTGTATATGTTGCACGCACACGAACCAAACATAATGCATCGGATAATATTCAGCGCGAAATCGTGACACTCGACGTCGAATATTCAACAATTCAACGTTTCTGTTGAGATATGGAAGTATATTCATCTCCATAGATATTCTTGGAGATCGCGCGCATCGGCACACACCTTCGTGCGTGCACCCAACCACACATACGTAGAGTAAAGCAATATTTTCAGATTTTATAATACGATTGGGTACGTTCATGACGTGTACATTTTATACGTATGTTACATTTTTTTAAAAATTATATTATATTACATTTCTTTTTAGAGTCGCGTAAAAACCTTCTCGTTAATAATTTTTTTTTTTCCTATCTCCCCATGTAATAATTAAAAAACGTAACGGAATGGCACGAACAAAGTACAATTGATCTTGTATGAGAACGCGTATGAGAGAAAATGGTAAACGGGAAAAGTTATAACAAGGGCAATATGAAAATATGAATTACTGAAGTTTTTATTACGCTTCTTCTTCCCGTGATCCGAAAAAGCCCTTTCGTAACTGACGTTATTATATTATTTTAATGAGTTTCAGTACACGTACAACACACACGCGCAATTTTTTAAATATTCCGCTATTAGCATACATTATGAATTCGAGAAGATATCGTCCCGAAGAAACTTTGAGGGAAAGTTCAACCCTTTATAAAAACCACCGCGGACATTATATGAAGTGCGATGTACCATTTAAGGATTGCTCTACCGATCTTCTCGAAGGGCGTTTAAGCATTTTGCCGTGCCTGCAGAAGGACGAGTTCGTGTAATGAAATCCTGCGCGCTGTAGCTAGTAGTACACCCGAAAAGTTTATCGTCGCAGTGATTAGCCGGGTCTCGCCCTATTAAAACGAGTAATCCTTTATCGCGAGTAAGATCCGTTATTTATGAAGTCTGAAACGCTCCGCCCGGTATCGTAGAAAGTTTTGATTACACAAAGCACTTCTCACTTTAGGAATTATCACCGGTGTACCGAAGCCGCTTCTAGTTCGCGGTAGATAGGCGAATAAGTTGAGCTCCTTCGCGCGAATTTCAATTTTAAATCAGTAAGCTTTTGATAGTCGTCACAGAATGATTAAGATGTTATGACTATTAGCCGTATTGTTCGCGCTCTCGCATTGCATTTCCCAATTTAACAAATGGTCCCAATTACATTAACTGATCTCGCGCATAATTTATACGTCGCAGAATTGATATGACAGTATGAAAGCAAGATAAGCTTTTAATTATTAATGAACGTAGGACGATGTTTCACTCCGTCATCTCCAGCTTGCATTACACACGCATCGCGATATATCATTTATATTCCCAAATTTTCACAGTCGGCAACATGTGCGCATGAAAACTGGATATAACGATACACTCTTATCTATGTGTACGTCGCAAGAAGTTTCGTCGCGAGATCCTTCGGTGAATTTAGCGACCAACACACCGTTATCTATCGCCATTATTATATATTCTCTTTTTTTTTTTCGTCGACAATATTTCGCTGTGGCACCCAGCCGTAAAATTAATTCCCGTTGATCTTTAATTCGGTGGACGTCGAGTCGGTGTGGGTACCTGCACGGTGCTATTGTGAAATTGCGCGGAACGAGCATACATCGCTGCAGGAGAGAGCGTAGAGCTCGTACGGGAAGAGTTATGGAAATAAAGCGGCGCGGTCAGCGGCTATAAGATAATCTATTCGCTATCATCGGAATTTTCTTTCTTCTTTCTTTTATTATGTGTTACACGCTTCGTTTATCTACGGTCCTTCCGTTGCAGGAATTAATTCCAATAGAAATTTTCTTCTTCTTCTCTCTTTCTCTTCCGTTATTATCGTTACTTCGTCGTCCACTTCTCCTTATCGCCGGCTATTATTCTCTCATCGCGCTAATAGCGCGGAATCAGCGTTAATAAATTATTGAAACAAAACACACGTTTCGCGCATTCATACGGTTTTGTAGTTAGCTATTTGCTTGAACATGCAGACGGATAACCGAGTCCCTTGAATGCATTAGCATGGCTTTTCCCTAGAAACGCAGTTGAAGCGAGTATATATCACTGTAAACAGTCAGTTAAGTTTGTCAGAAAATACATTTCCCGGACACATGTTCGCCATATTTTGCGTTATCCCAGCTATCCAGTTTATAATATATGGCTACAACTACGCTCTTCTTCAGTTACAATAACACAGTTTCGATGCACTATATCATAATGCATTATAATGATCTCTTGACAAATATGGATGCCTACGTGTGTGCGGGTAGATGCGTGTGTACGTACAGTCAAGGAAAATGTAACACGGCCCGTGTCTGGCGTCGCGTCGCACTCAAGTTTATTTCACGTACAGCACATATTCGCGAATTTTTTTGCAATCCCGGTAAAATATAGGGAACTGTAGCGATTAATGTTGGAACTTGTTTGAAAATTTTTCTCGATATATTCCTGCCGCTTGCGATGTCCCGCGTTTAAAGCTTGACATTCTTCTCTTTACTACGTCGTCTTGCTTAAAATGAATAAAATCGGTGTTCTCACGAGCTTTTAAATTCAATCCCCCTGTGGTGACCCCTGGCTTGACCCAAGCAGTCGTGAAAACCGCCCGTGGAGCGGTTGTCACCTATATCTTTAAAATTGAAGAGGGGTGTGAAAAAGAGCGGCAGCTATAACTCGACATTTACAACTGTATAAAATTTTATACACTGTATTATTTGCGCTTTGATACGGACGATTGGATACAGTGGATAGAGGCTAGTGAAATTGCGTTTTTTTTTCCATTTGTTTTTGCATTTTTCTACTTCATATTTTAGTGACAAGTCAAATCAAACGCGCACTTGGAAAGTAGCGCTTGATTAAATACGGCCGAATTTCATGGCGCAGTGCAATGGCAAATATGTTTTGATGTCTACGGAACGTGTACATACGCGGAAACATACACGAAAACTTATGCAAGCACCGGACATAAAACAAATCTACATTGACCGGTAACGTATGTATATTCCCGTGGTATGTTTGCCCTATGCGAGCAACTCTAAACAACGAAGTTTCGATGGGGCGAAATGAAATGGAAGTCGTGGGCGCGCATTGGCTTTCAAGCCGATTAGAGTTTCACGTGGGCACAAAGGAGAGAGTGCTGGGCGAAAAGAGAAAGTAAGAGAATAAAGTATCGCCGGAAATAAAGCATCGCCGTGCGGTTGGTCCCGACGGCGGAACCGACCGCGGCCGGTTAACGCGGCACGAAGTTCGATACGCGAAATAGCGGCGTCCCCGTCTCCTCCTCCTCCTCCTCCTCCTCCTCCTCCTCCTGTATACGATTTTCGCCCGCTGCTGTAGCGTCGACCGCCACTCGGAATATTCAACGTCTAATGAATTATTAAAAGGCCGCGAGACTCTAATTCCTTCTCCTACGCGCAACTTCTCACTGGGCATAAGCTCGTTTCCGCGTATCGTCGAGGGTATCTTTGCACCTGCGTAAACGCACGGACACGAAATAAAACAAACATGCGATTCGTGAAAAATTCAAGAATGGCGCCGCGGCAAAGTAGCGAGGAAAGAACGAGGGAGCTCACGTTCCGCGTGAGGGATTATGTAAATAAAGTCGTCGAGTTAGCCCGTCTGAAATAATCTCTCGCCCTTGCCGCGGAAAGTTTTAATTATTCGAGTAATTCGCCGGCCAATAAATTATTAAGGCTCCTTCGATATTCCGCCAATTAATCTTTCTTCAATTATCTCTTACTGTACCACCTTTCTGGAATATTCAAGTTCGGACGAGCAAGTCTCGCGCGACGGGGGAAATGGGGCGGAAAATGAAAGAAAACGACAGTCCTTCCGAACATTCGGCCAAGGCGCAGCTTGGCGAGCTTCGCGACAAAAAAGAAAAAAAAAAAAGAAAAAAAAAGAAAAAAAAATTGCGAAATGAAAAATTATGAAAATAATAAAACGGCGCCGGGATTCAATGCCAAGTAGTCCGTCTCTTACCGCGACGCGCTGCAGCAGCCTTTTAATTATTCCTTCCTCGACAAATCGTCAAAGCTCATAATTTCTTAGTAATACTTCTTTAGCCCATTTTAACTATTTAATTTTTTTCTGTATTTGCAAATTAATTATATAACTTTGATGCGGAAATTGAGACCAGATATCTATGCGAGAGGCGATTTCCAATACGCCGGAATACGTCGAGCGAAAGAGTACGAGAGCTAATCGAGCGGCCTTTTACATAAAGTAACTGCTAAGCTTTGTAGTTACTGTGTAATATTGGCGATTCGCTCTCTATTCCGGCCAATATAATGTCTCGTGTATCTCAATGTAAATTGCATAAGTTTACGGGACGGGGTGGGGAGGGGAGGGGAAACATCGAACGAGGATGCAAGAACAAAGGCGAGGAGAGGAGATATAAAATTTGCCGAGCGTCTGAAATGTAACTTCGGAAACCAATTGCGCGCGAGCTCCCGCAAAGGAAGAATCGAGTACTGCGAAGCTGGCAGAGACAAGATGGAACGACGGTATGGAACAGCGAACTCAAACAGCACCGTGTGTGAAACTCCCGCTATTTGTTTGCCGTCGTACCGTACGCTATTTATTCTGATCGATTCGCGTTCAATGATGTACCAAAGGATTTTAATATCTCTCATCTCGAGCCCGCGTGCCTGTTCTTTCGTCTTCGTCGTTATTTATTTCCTACGGAGATGCGGATTTTAATTACGGAAGTTCGCGGTATAAGAAGGAGGAGGCGAGGGCGCGGTAACTCCGGTTTCGTTCGAGACACCAGCTTCGCGAAGTCCCGCGGGTGGCGATCAAACGGCGTGGGAGTATTAGTCCCGCCGTAGCGACAATAGAAGCGTGCAGCGTAACTGCTATTGTTGGAGATACCAATTGCAGCGATATATGTCTTCCATTACAAACAATTAGCCAAGAGCGATAACGTAACGGCAAGTAACAGGAAACAAAGGAAGAGAGCGAGACGATTCATGTGCGAGGAAGGATGTAAAAGAATTACCAGCGACGCGTTGGTGCGCACACGAAACGACGTGGGAGATATTTATTATTTGAACGGCCTGGGGGAGCAAAGAAGGTGCTAAGTTGCGTGAGGTAGAATCGTGCTCGAGGGTCTTAGATTATAATTATTTTCAGATTCTATCGCGATGGAAAAAGATCGAGCCGCGTCACAATAAGCTTATAGACGTGCACTTAGCGGAACCCTGTGTTCTCTCTCTCTCTCCCTCACACACACACACACTCTCTCTCTCTCTCTCCCTCTCTTTGTACGGTAGAAAAATATTTCTCTCTTAATCTCCGCACTTTAAAGTCACTATCGTAAAAGCTTCCTGAGTCTTTGTAGGCGTATACCGTATATATAATCAGAGTTTATATCGTTCCGCTGTAAAGCCCGCTTTTTTGCATGATATGCGTGCACGTCGCGCGAGCATATCGTACATACGTTGTGCTAATCTATTTTATGCGAAGTGACGGATGAAAGAAACGGTACGTCGTTGAGAATTCAGAACGTTGAGGGAAAATCTAGTTTCGCCTATGTAAATGTGAAATGAGGTCGCGCGGAACGCGTAAAAAAGAACATTAAAAGACGTCGGTGAGACCACCGAAAGGATATCGCGATATGAAATGAGGGAGTAACCTAAATCCCAATCGAGCGTGAGCTACGTACGCGAGTACTGTTGCATTACCGCAACACACCGGCCACGAGCTATACCTATCATTATTGCGGTCGAAGAGGCTCACCACTGCCGGGAGCCGCCCGCTCAATGCGTCCGCGTCCGATAATCTAATGGCTTTATTAAGCTGCAAAACGCAATGTCGATTTATTCCGGTCGGTTTGTCGTGCTTTGTCGGGCCGCTCGATTGAAAAACAGCGAGCTAATTTCGCGGCGAGGTTGCCGCGTCGTGAATGCCGGAAATCAACAACAACCTGTAGGCAGAGAATCGGCACGGCCTCTCCTCTCTCTTTCTCTCTTTCTTCCTCCCTCGCGTAACTCGCCGTGTGATCGCCGGCGTTTTATTCACCCCCGGCACGTCCGCCGCAGTTCGCGGACCGCACATCGCAAAACGTGGACAAAGACGACCTTCCACGAGAGTGGCTAACTAGAAGACGAGCGTGATCGCCAGGCACGTGTTGCTGCACCGCGGTAAATCGTGCTTCGCATCCTCGACACTTTACCCGCGACTACAACCGCCTTTCCTTTGACTCTATATACCGTATCCGATTTTAAGTCCCACCGAAAAAAAAAGATATTGGAATTTTCGCTGGATTAATTTAGCAAAGTTCATTGCGGAAACCGCGCGAGTCAAATTTGTTTCCAAACTTAGCTATGTGGTCAGAATTTCATTCTCTGCGGCACCGGAGATGTAGAAATAACATGAGAGACTAACTAGAGGGAATTTGATTCAGTTGATGTAGAACATCCGTTCCTTGAATTGTAAAGAACTGAAACTCGAATTTTCTTCGGAAGCACTAGCAAAGTATTCTTGCCCCGACTATACGGCTGGTGGCATTTCAGCGAAAATACAGGCGAACATGTAGCCCGGGAAAGCAAGAGGCGAAAGGCGATATGGGGGTTCTTACTGGATGAAAAAGGGTCCGCTAAACTTGAAATAGAAGTTTAGAGCGAGACGCCTTCGGCCTCTGTAATTGTATGTGATATCCACTGTCCGAAATAAAATTTCCAAGCACTCAATTCCTGGAGGAAACTTTTGATATTGTTATAGATCTTTCTTTCGCACAAGTGGAAGATTATTTTATATTGTCTTACATAAAATCCGTGATATAAAAATCGAAATGGCTCACAAAAAAATCACTTGAAAGTCGGTAGTATGCAGGAGAAAATAAAACGAATGTGTTTTACGAGGGAAGATAGAAAGAGAAATAAAGAGTTTAATATAATCTTTAATTAAATACGATTGAATTTTATATGGAATTAATTAGTCCTATAAATAGTATTAAAAAATGTGTTTTTTTAATTATTATACTATTCGATATTATTTATTTTTTCAGAACGTTTCTACGATTTTCACAGTCGATCACTCTCACTTAAATTTACCCAGATGCGACCTCAGATAACTATTACTGTTACAAATTGTTACTGTTACTAAAAATACATGCACATAATTAACAGTACTCGAAGAATGTGAGTTTCTTGAAAAATTAGACTATCAAATTGGTATCTATAGTTGCTGCGTTGCGACAGAAATAAAACTTTATTTGTTTACATAAATCGCACGCAAAGCCGACGGGACACGTATCTTACTTTAGCAAGTTAACTTTCGATGTTATCTCACGAGAATCGAGCGCTACGCAAACTCTCGATATTTGTATCGAGCGAGATACGAAAATAAAATTCCCCTCGGAAATGCAAATAATATGTAAAAATGACACACGATATGTACTACGAGTATGCGTTTTTCCTTTTTTCTAAACTGAACCTCAATATCATTTCTGTAACGATAATGAAATGTGTCTTGAAACTTTAGATTTCTGATTCAATATTATACAAACGACGAGAGTACTACTCTGTTGACTTTTTAATGTCCGTGAATATCCGTGACAAACGATTTATACGCGAGATCGCCGTAAATATGTCGCGTTAATTTAAATTTGAAATTGGTCGATATTCGCACAGACTTCCAAATGCACCTTGCCGCAACACGACAAGTTGTTTTGCTGAGTTGTTTGCATACGCAGACTATATATCGAGGCGCATCACGGAAGAATGCGCGCTACGAAACGCTGGAACCGGTGTCACACCACGCTGACCAGCGTTAGTGTACACGCGTTCGTTCCAGGAAGGCGAATGCCACACGAGCTTGCTTGCTTGCGCGAGAGGGTGAGGTGGATGCGGAAGAGGCCGCAACCCAGGGCTCATATATCATATCCAGCTCTCTATGCAAGGCGCGAAAGGTTAGCAAGGACATGCAGTTATCGCAAGTGCTAGCCGATACTTTCTCTCTCTTTTTCCATCCTCTCTTCTCTCTTTCTCTCTTTCCCGGTGTGAAAATTCTGGGACGCGAGAGAAGTATCGGCTGTACAGCCAAAGGCGAAGCCCGCGAGCTCCATCTTCGAGGGAGCAGCCGGATGCGACGGTGAATATACGACGTACATGCAAAGTGTGCATCCGGCGAAGTTCTCCCGCGGCGAGCTAACGATCGCCGAATGCCGTATTTCAGCCGGAACGAGCTCCGGCCGTACGTCCGCGCGCTATCGGGAAAACTGTGAAATTTTTCTTGCCGATCATACCGTTTTTTACGATCGCGATCGAGATTTCGGCAGTTTTCGCCGCGCGTTAGCGTACGTCGTTACCTTTAGTGCGAGTGACTGCTTTATATATACGTATATGCCGTCGCTTGCGGTCGTCAATTTAAATTTTCAGCTCAGTGTTCGACAATCGGATCGACGTTAACGAAGACCCGAATCCTTTCTTGAGCGATGAGATTCTGGTAACGTCATCAAGTACGCACAGCGAGGATGCATCATTGTGTGAAATTGCGTCCGCGTAATGCGGTGACTGCGGAATATTAGCATCATCGTATTCTTTCTCAATAAAACTAGTGAGTCTGTTAAAGCCGTTACCACGACGGGATCCATGAAAAATTATACGAGCGTTAATAAAACCCCGCGAAGATTAGCCTATTTCGAGGAATAGCGTCCTATATCTCGGCAAAGACGATTATATTCGAAACTGGTGAAACTCGAATGCGCAATCCAACAACCGAATGCCGCGACATGAATATTTCATAATTAAATTGCGAAGCTTTGAACTTCGACCCGCGCGTTCAGCGCTATATGTTACGTATTTTACAGCTTTACAGATCAAATCACGCTACGTAATACAAACGTCGAATCCTGATATTTTCATTTCACTTTAATTTTAATTTAATCATTTTAAAGGCGTATTGAAAATACAATGATATTATATTGCACAATTGGCTATGACGATAAAATTGCAACGTGGTTTCCAACGTTGGAACTGCGTAAAAGATAACATGGCACACTTTCGCAATAGCGTCATAAAAAATGAAGAGGAATGAAGCAATTCGGTCATCGGTAGATATTTGATTTTATCTCGTATCCACTTTTAATTTTCCAGCGGGTGGTAAGTTCCCGTGACGTTTCCAATATCCAGCGAGTGTCATCCCTTCTTCGGTGAAATTACACGGAAACGACAGGTTAGAGATCTATATGTCCCCCGAGCCTTTTGAGGGACCTGGTTCAATTTCAACCAGAACATTTTGCGTCTGCTTTTTAACTCAATATGAGTAAAGGGGAGCAGTAGCGAGGAGCGAGTTGCGATAAATGATGATCAAGTAAAGGCAGCCGAGCGATATTGTGCATAATAACGCGTTTACTATGCCGCCACTGGGTAAAGAGGATAGCCGTGACGGAGGCAACACAGCGGTTCATCTACATGAAAAGTTATAGTGTTCAGGGTACCGTAGGCCTATGGATGGAGGACGAGCTCTCTTTTCTGTCTCATATTGTCGCGTATAATGCCAATAACGCGCGGGTTTATGATATCTCAAAGTACGACTTTCTCAAAGTATTATTCCTGACTTGGATTCGTTCTATTTTAACGCGTCTGCGTTTTTACGCGAGAGAGGCACGCTTTAAGAATCCGTCGTCCCGGCGTTACTACATCTCCTGTGATTAGATTACATCGAAACATTTCCCCCGGAAATCTAGTAGTGCGTTATTCGGCTGGGAAGACAGTTATTTCGTTGTTCCGTCGTTTAACGAGTAAAGTTGTGGTTGCTTACTAAAAATGCTTACTCTGTTCCGACGGTCCTTTAACTTTTTCCATTAGGCGGAGGGAATGCAACAGCGTGTCGCACAGAGGTTTCTCTCTTTCTCCGCCTCTCAAAGTCTGTCCTCTACCGACTCTTTTGCTCTCCCGCGGCTACTCAGATGCACCAATTACACGAAAACGTTCTGGCTGGAGATAAACAAGAGGAGGGTGGGATTAAGAATACTCCCGCGCAAGCAAAAGCGCTTTCTACCCCGTGGCAATCATTAAAATTTTAGATCTCTTTAATTCGCGAAACGTTTTTAGTTATTCGTGAATCTTCGGGGTGCATCTCCGGATGAACGTTTTTTACAGACTGGCCGTCACAGACGCGCAACCATCAAACGAACGCTTCGATTAAAACCCCGGCGCATAAGCCTTTCTGGACCTGATCCGCTCAGGAGGACTTATTGTTACATAAAGGGTTAAAAATAAAGCCGGGTATTCAACTTTAGCGTGTGGTTCATACTCGATTGCGTATATTGATATTCCATTCTCTTTGTGTGTCTGCAGTTACTACCATATTATAAGAATTATAAGATACCTGAATATAAGAATTACAAAAACGGAATTGCAATTGTAAGTTTATAGAAGTAGAAAGTTATATGCGGAGGCTGATCTATTTTTAGTTAATCTATCTAAATTATTATTACAAACCCCCGAGAATACTAAAAGAAATTATCACAAATACTAATATTTTTTTGTTAAGATTATCAAGGGTCTTTGTATGTGATGAATAGAGAAATTAAATTTTCTAAAAAACTGGGACAACTTTCAATATAAAGAGATAGAAAATTAAGAAATATAAAATGATATATTTAACTTATTTAAGCAATTTGCCTCTATGTTTTTTATATTTTGCTTTAATTATAATAGAATCTAGAAGATCGTTCAAATCAAATCTCCTATCATTTTAATTTGAAAGATTCCAACTTTAGTATTTATTTTCTTCTATGTACATATTACACGCAAGGTTATAATCTAAAAAGAAATTGGACACATTAAATGTTATTATAATTTAGTTTCAATTTTTACAAACAATTAGTGTTATATTTAAATAGCACAACGATTATTTGTAAAAACAATTTCATAGTAATACGAGCAAGTTATGCTCTTTAAAAAAGATATAAGTGAGGAAGGTGTGTTTTTACTTCGTACTATTTTTAACAAGATTTTAATAAAGCTGTTGACAAATATTTAACGGCATGACAAAATTTATAATTTTGTAGACGGAATAAAATGTAAGGCAAGGAAGATTTAATCAAATGCGACGTTCCAATTTTATCACATCGAACGTGAAACAGATTAATTTCGAACCGGCGCGGCGCGTGTTGCTGCCATATTAACCATCATATATTTATAAAGCAATCGCGGAGTCCGTCGGGGGAATATTGGGATAGAAAGGATGGAAATATATATTATACAGAAATGAATCTGTATAACGAGTCGAGAGTTGAAATAATTTGCATCTTACTGCACTAAGTTTTAATTACTCAGAGCGATCTTCGTCCAACAATCCCTCAAAGTCCTGAGTGTTGAAAATTGTTTTACGACTTACGCCGAGACGTGCGCTATCACATTTACCAGCTGCGCGAAATTGGATATCACTGCTCTTTGCTTAATTAACTGACTTAATTATTATTTAAATATACTATTTAAACGCAACATAAAGTCATTTAAAACTGACCAGTGATGGAAATTCTATCTCTCGTAATGTAATTCATTTATGAGGTTCCTGTTTCTAAAAAATTGTAACGATTGTTATTTATATGATGCAGATATTGAGTTAAAATTACTCGAGAAATAAATCTAGTCGATCTAATTCAAAACCTAGTGACCTGGTTAGCATTGATTAGATTATGTCTTCCAATTCACTGATTAGTTATTGGCTACAAATTCAAAATTAGTTTTCGTGACATAACTGCTGTCAGTTATTACATAGAAAAAAATGATAGCAGATGGCACTTTTCAAAGATATAACTTAGCTACTGTCTAGCTACTAGCAGTTTTGATTAACAGATTCAGATTGACGTATCCTGTTTCATGAGAAATCTGTTTAGTAACTGAAAATATATAATATACATAATGTAAGCTATATATTTTCTTTACTACTAGTGTATATTGGCACACGTTTCTTGTATATCAAATAAATGACAAGATATAATAAGATGATATAAGTAGTCCATATTAGATAACTACTAGAAGAAGTGAGCGTTACATTATTATATAGTAACTTTACAAGACCCAACTGTTCTATCTCATGACTAGATGGACATAATGTTCAGTTTCTATATCAGTACTAGTAATTTACCAGTTTAGTTTTGTAGTACTTTTTTTATCTCAAGTAATACTAGAGCGTAACAGTATGTACAATGATACGATGACCTGTAAATCGTTCGTTCGTTTCCAGTCTGGAGAACGCAGTTACGATCGATGGGATTGGGGTATATCGTTATATGTGCGGTCTGGTGCCGAACCACTGGTCGGAAACGTTTCCCGGTCATTAGGAAGAAATACAATAATCGCGCCCAATGATTCGATTGAAACTCTGATCGACGGTGTAGCCCGGGTGCAGCCCGATGCATTTGCGGCTTCTCAAATTCTCTGCACCGGGGGGTTAATTACCTACGAATACCTAAGTGATCGAACAATTCTGTTGGAACCTGGCAAGATGATAATTGCCAAGGGATGGTACTTTGGATTTAACTCGAGCGATCAATCAAACAACCGGTACGTCTGTGAATTCCCGCAGTTTCTCTGCCTCCTTACAACATTTCGCGTTTTCGGTATGCTCTCGCATTAGTTTGCGCTAAGTTTCACGTAAAGCGGCAAAATTGAAAGTCGCTAAAGTCCGCTTTTGACTATTAATTTCCCAGAATCATTTTCATCGAACTCATTCTCGTATACCCTCGTAATTACGTTCGTCTGATTTTAATGAAGAATTAATTGAAGATGCACGATTACTCATGTTTGCGCACATCAACGTCTGTGCATCTTTTGCGCCACGTGTGTACGCTTAGCTAACTAACAGCGTCGGTATTAATTGCAAGTATGTTTGAGATGGGAATTGCAAGTGCACTGAGCGTTTTACGCTACTGACATGACACATATATCTTTGTATCGCATGTACGCAAATGGCTAATGATTACCAAGCAGCGATAAAGTTTATTTCTGACTTTATATCATTCCTGTTTCTTAGAAATAACATATAAATGAAAATTTATAGTAGTAAATTTAATTGCATGAGAAATAATAACTGTATTTGCTAAATAAAATAAAATTGCTCAATGAAATACATATTATGTATAATTGTTACACACAATTGTACATACACACTTCTATTTATATTTCCAATACAAAATAAGAATTTATTGAGATTCTCAATTTTCCAGCGATTTATCATTAAAATCTGTTTTCTTAATAAGAGCTTATAGGTTTTTTGTAATAAATTTAGTTATATCGATTATGTATTATTAAATTATCTCTACTTTCGTTTTGCTGATTTTATCTGCTTAATAAGCTACCTAATTGAAGGACGATTGCGAAAAAGGATTTTGCAAACTGATCAAGTTCGAAATCCCTTTTCTGTTAAGTAGTAAGATATAGTTATAACGAGCCGAGGAAATTGTTTGAAGAAACAAAAAAATGAAATCGAGAACAGTTCTGTAACGTTTCCGACCGAGAACACTTTTTGGATGGAATCACAGACGCTGTTGTTTTCCTAAAACTTGCGCGGTATAAGCAACTCTAGTTTTCCTAAGCTGTCTGGACCATATTCTCATTTTGGAGTGAGTTGTTGGAGGTTGAGGAGAGTTCGCGGTCTTCTCATAAGCTTGCCTGGGATACAAGTAAATTTTCTCGGCTAAAAGTTCGCGGTAACTTGGTGCCGGTGGATAACTCGTGTGGACATTCTCGAGGAAGCTGTATATGCTCTTTCTTCTCTTTCCTTTATTTTAACACGCTATTGTATAGAATTTTCTACAGATCATATTTTCAGAAGGCAGGTAATATCGCCCGCACATTCGCATTTCCCTCATTTATATAATTTTATTATGATATAATCATAATAAAATTAGATGAATACATGAATATAAATATGTAAATGAATGCCACGTGTATATTATAATGCTCAGTAAGTTGCATAATTAATAATTAAAGGTGCGCAAAATGACACCGTAAATATTATTATGCATATCATTAATATAATCATCTCGATTATTACTCGATTACTGCATTTATTACACGTATACGATTGTTATACATGGCTATATAGGATTATAAACTTCGGCGTACCGCGCGCGAGCTTTCGAAATGGTATTAGTAACTAAATCTTATATATCCTAATCCAAACTTCATGTTATTGGAATATTTGTTGTCGTCTCTCAATAATCTCCGTCACGATCAACGGATTATAAATTCATTCGCGCGCCGAGACGTTATTAAAATTAAGGTCGATTGTGCTGGAATTAGTAATATAAATACGCATAATATAAAGACTCATGATTCATCGGAGACGAATAAACGTACACGAGCGAGAGTTTTCATCCTTCCATTTTATCCATCCCGTCTATTCTTCTTAGATCTCCTGCAGTCTTGCTAGGATGGTAGTCTCATCAGCCCTCTCGAAGCATCCATCCAACGGCTCGTCAAGCTTTCAACGGATATTACAAACTTCACCTTTCATCCATTTTCCGCTTCGAGCGCAGCGACGACGACCGCGAGTCGACGAGCGTTGCACTCGAACTCTCACTGTCTGACTCACTACGTCATTATCCCGGTTTTTTCGCGCAGCCATTCTCACTTCTTTCCGATTTGCTGCCAGCCGCACGCGATCGATCATTAACCGCGATCGCGCAGTTCGCGAATAGATAAGATGATGAACTCGTGGGATGAGTATCGTCGGATTACGTGGAGCGCCGCCCAAGTGGTGAACGGATATATGTGAGATCGCTTCGGTTATTGCAAACGAGGAGCAATTAAAATCTCGCAAGCTCGTTGTTTACGGAGCATCGGCATGTAATTAAGACGACGCGCGCGCACGAGGGTTGGTGTATAGCGTGCCGTGATAACAAAGCTAGAGATCTCTCTTTTCCTCTCGCTCATCCCCTTGTCAGAGATAGATAGAGAGAAAGGGAGAAAGATTAATCGAAGACCACGCCTATCCTAAGCTTTGGAACAATTAGTTACATGAGGAAATATGAGTCCTATCGTTTTCTTTCGAGAGATTAATGATATTATTAGGATGTATGAGAGAGAGAGAGAGAAAGAGAAAGGACGTTTTCAGGAACGTTTTAAATTCTCAAGTAACATATTTTCATTACGTTTGTCTGTGCATTATTACAAGATCTTAGCGTATTTACGGCAAGTGACACGATCTGAAAAAGTCCCTCGGGCCGTAAAGAACCGATATCTTCGTGCGCGATAAGAAGTCTCATAATAACCGCTTGGATGGGTCACGATCGATTGGTTTCTTCCGACGCGCCGCGGCCGTTGTCTGGGTCATCATAATTACGCGTTGGCAGAAACGACCACTCCATTCGTCCCTTTTTAATTCAAGCATGTCGTTGGACTCCCGCGAGTCTCTCGACGACGACGCCACCGCGGCCGGCTAATTTGTATTCATGAGAGCGAACGGACTGCGACGGTGCGCGCTTCGGAGACGCGTAAAAATCTTCGGTTTCCGTTGGGCGGACGTGGAAAAAGTACCGGTGCGACCAAATTTCAATCCGTTCCGCATCTCTGTGCAGGGTGCCCGACGCATCGGGATGAAAATGTTCCGGACGCACCGCGCAAAAAATGCCGACGCAATTGGCGTAGCGACACTTTTAACGCGCTTTAGCTTAACATCTCTATTTTGCGCTTTTGCATAACAATGTATAGAACTTTTCGAAATCGAAATTCTTTATACGAAGAGAATGGGCTTGTTAAAGTATTTAAAAACTTAGCTGGATACTGATTTGAAAATAATTTTGTTAGACCGTCAAAAATAATTATGTAGGGCGCTCAAAGCTGGTTGCTAGAATGTCAAAACTTTTTGCAACATTGCTCGTCGTGCTTGAGGGTCCCTCATAATTATTTTGAGGGTTCAACAAAGTTATTATCAGACCTGCATCTACACTTAGAGAAATGTTTGGCAAAATCAAGCAAAGTTTGGATGAATAGTGATCAAATGAATTTTATAATGATAGTTACTAAATATATAGTTGTTTTGACCAAACAATTTGTGGCCTTAACCAAATAATTATTTTTATACAACAAATTACAAAAAGTTTTGTTTGTAACTAAGTTTTTGGTACCAGTAACTATGAAATTCATTTGATCACTATTCTACCAAACGATTTCTCTCAGTGTAGCTAAATTTTTAGATACTTTAGTAAAACAATGTTCTTTCTGTATATAACTTAATTAAATCGATTTACAAATATTCCGAAAATTTAAATCATTCGCTTAATTAACACTTTAATTATGAATGAAAATTTTCACTTTCTATCTCTGTTGACCTAATGTTGATCTTTCTTTTATAAAAATTAAGTTTCGGTAAATGGACGCGTGGCAAATAGTTGATAGTCTTTACGTGGAAAGTTTTATACATCGTTTTTTTTTTTTCATACTGTTGTAACGTGTGCGCGAGGGGATAGGGGCATGGCAGCGAGAAGATAAAGCGAAGTGCGGATTTAGCCTTACAACTATGACGACGAAAGCATTTTTCTTGTTATACGGCTTAACGTGCCATGGCGAAACATTGCGAGGCGCGTATTTCTTTCTCTCTGGAATCCCGGGACTTTGATTTGAGTCGTGTGAAGCACTCTCACGACCTTAATTGATTCTAGCTGACGTACGCGCTTCTGCCTCGAGGAGACGCTCACACGGACTCGGCAACAACGTGTGATACATATTTAAAGAGGAAAAAGGGTTGCGCCATTTTTACAACGCGCAGCTACCAGTTTCACATACGATCTCTGTGTCTGACGAGCACGAAAAGTGTCGTGACCACGTTTTTGCGGTGTCTGGCATACATCAGTGTCTTGCCTTCCTTAAAAAGCTCGGGATTTCTCCACGGCATCGCAGCGAGCAGATGCAGTATCGTAATTAAATTTAGCTGAACGTGTACCGATGTGTACGCCGGTGAGTCTTGAAAAGTGCGGACTCGAGCCGTATTCGAGAATTATTTTTTTCCGCGGCGGGGATCGCAAAAATGTTCGCAGTGTTTTCGCCGAGGGAACGACACCTGAGAGAGAGAGAGAGAGAGAGAGAGAAAGAGAAAGAGCTGCTCAGCTAAAGGCGTCTTTACATGGGAGCGTCGAGCGTCAGGGCATGCGCAGTAGTATGTTTAATAATTTTACTGCGGCAATATTTCGATATTTATTGCCAATACTGAAAATCTATAGTTAACATTCCATATATAGAATATTGGAATACACTTTTATAAATTTTCAATTATTATATGTTAAAAAATTTGTGTACATCAAAACATAACCTCTCTTATTTACCCTTGTAACGTCAAGAAGCTGGAATCTGCAAGTCCAGATTCCAGCGTCAAGAAGCTGCGCAATAATCTTCTGCGCAACTGGACGCTCGACGCTTGCATGTAACTGCACCTTTAGAGAGTTAAAAAGGCGCAATTCACATTTTCACGTTGAATGAAATTCAACTTCGATCTCGCTTTTCTCTCTCGTTAATTCGTACAAAAATGTTTATCGCGAGATCTCCCGCTGCATTTCCGCTTCACGTTGATTACAGTGCCGGATTTCGCGCGCGATACAGTCGTTCGACGGGAACGAATCGCTTTAATGAAACTGCGTGGCGCGCGGGGCGCCGATACGCCCGATGTAAAATATGCTCAAATAATTTCCCGCCAATTATTATCATAATTGGCTTATGAATATGCATGTGTCACGGCATTAACCTTTGTCCTATCGTTTCGTCCTGATGACGTTTATGCGTGAGCGCATCCCGCATATATCCATATACACGCCGGCGCCATGTCGGTTTCGGTATTGCTCGAACATCTGCACAAGCGGACGGGGGGAACTGCAAATGTCGCTGGAAGAGCGGGTGACTCGCCATCCGTTTCCGTGCTGCAGCAACAGCAGCAGCAGCAGCCGCCTGATTGATCCGTCGATAATGAGCGCGCGCACGATGCACAACAACGTAAATCGCATAAATCGCGGACAGAAATATGACGGGCCGTTTTGTTTCGGCGGCAGCGGCGGCCCGAATCCCTAATGCAGTGTACGCACAGTGTTCGCGTAAAGGGGCCGGGTAGTGCGCGTAGTACGTGAGTGCAGTTTTGCAATTTTCATGATTTATTCCGCCCGCGGCGACCGTAATCGACGTAAACTCTGTGTGTCGAGCCGCGTATGACGCCGACCCGAAACAATGCGGCCGGCGTAAATACGGACGGACTGCAATTTCGCACAGTCCGCGTAACACCGGCATATCAAAAGCGTTCTTATGATTTTCATGATATCCATCCGCGCCGGCCGTAATCAGTTTCGTGATTGCATCGCGGGCGATCCGATCGAAAAATGATACGTGTCGCGAATCTCATTATATCGGCCGTATAATAATCCGATGATTTATTTATCGCTTGTCAATATGCGTGTCGTTTGAAAAAAATAAAAAAATAAAAAAAATAACGAGTATATGTAGGTAAGGTGGAATTATAAATGCACGTACTATTTGGCTGTAGGAGATAAAGCGAGCGATGTGACGCGCGTATGTGCACACGTCATAATCTTTTTTTATTGAAAAGTGAAAATTAATACTTTAAATATATTTTTTTTTAATCCCTTTGCTTTCTTTCTCTCTTTTCCCTTTACATTTGTCATTAATCACGCACGTTTTTCCGATTCTGCGAGATGTAAATCTGCGAAATGTTATTTACAGCACGTTTTCCCGCAAATTGACGTTATGCACTATGAATCTTTATACAGCTTAAGGCTTAAATATGTTCGAGCTTATACAGCCATTTTTGTCCGCGGTAGAAATAACACGCAGTACAAATACAGGACCGTGGAAATACCGATGGTGGAAATACCTCGCTATAAATCTGTTTCCGGCGGGGGGGGGGAGGTAGCGTATCTTGAAGCGTCAGCTATTCGGCGCCACGCGGCACAGTTTAACTATATTTTTTTCGGCGTTCCGCGTGAGTTTGCAGAAGGAACAGAGCCGCATGCGATAACTTTCAGCTGTCATTTTGCAAACACAGTCCCCGATCGACGAATTTTTCGGGGGAGTACCGTGGAAACTGCCTCCCGCTCGGCACGACCTGTCCGTGGGTCGAAAACAAAATCGCCCGGCAATATAAATACGGGTCGTCAACCCCTGGGAAA
>QKQZ01033431.1:0-17962 GCA_003595255.1 Solenopsis fugax
CCTATCGCGCATGTAATATGCACGTATCAATACGGACCTTGTCAAATATATCATTCCGCTCGATATACCCGAACGCGCTTTCGTACGATCGCCTCCTCTCCCGCTGCGAACTTTATTCAATTTCCCGTTTTCCACCAGTATGTCGGCGGCGTGCGCGGCATAAACAAACGCGCCGATGCAAAAAGGCGTCCGTTCCACGTACGTATCGAATTACTGTGACCCGGAAGAAATGGCAGCGGCAGCTGGCGGGCAGGCCAGGTTTAAAGTCCACTCTTGATCGACCCCTGGTTGCGCACCCGCACCTGGAGCTTTCAACAGGTACGCCGGCGTTCGCTCGTGTGCATCACGTTCGATAGTCCGACGTGGCGCGTAAACAATTACTCGACGGCTGAACGAGAAGCGGAGAAATGGGAGGCGAATTATATTGCGGGTCGATACAGCAGATACATACGTGCTTCGCACTCGTCGAGGAATTACGAGGTTGTAAATTCGTGAAAAGTTTGGAAAGTGAAATTTTATTGCAATTTTATGTTGTGACAAAAATTCATCCTTTAGCTCTTTTAAAGCAGTACCTTATTTTTCGAAAACTAAACCATTACATTATATTAATATTATTAAACACATATCTGCACTATGAGGAAAATATAAAAGAGAAAAATATAAACAAAACAGTTTTGGGAAACTACAAATATGTAAAATGATGTAAATTTGTTAACATGTAAATTTTATTCTCGGTTTTCAAAAATTCATTTTTAGCAGATTTTATTGAGACAGAAACCATGAATGTATGAATTATGGGTTTTTATTTCTTTAATTTTTGAGTAAACCGGTACACTTCTCCGTAAGAATAATCAATTACGAAATTTTCAACTACAATGTTGACAAATGTTTCATGAATTTTTTTCACATTTTCTTTAATGTACTTTAAAGTATAAAAATAGTCAGATGCGACAAATCCACTAATAAGATGTTAAAAAAACGTATAAAATGGGATTCAATTCTGGTCTTTTAATTTTATAAACATTGTTTTGTTGTTGTTTAATAAATAAAGATACATTTTGTTACTTAGTTTAGTAATATATTTTATAGTTAACTTTTACCCTACGGGGCCGTATCTGAATTCTGTTGTATAATACTGCTTACTGTGCTAATATTGGTGCACAATTTCTCAAGTACTCTTTTTGGATTATGTTGCGAAAACATTAATTATGACAAAATACGGAACAGTATTATAAAAACTGCTGTACCATTTGATAGAAGACTTTCTAATTTGATTTCATGTTTTTAAAGTTTTATTTTTAGCTTTTGTTTAAGAAATATTATCCGATAACAAAATGATATGCCAATATTAGCGACTTTTCTCTATTATTGAGAAATAACAATTGTTAAAATTTTAGCATTTGAAATTCATGAGATTACTGATGTCTTTAGAATTAAATTAATGAAATGTTTCTGAAAATTATTAATAAGATTTTACATATTGTTTATATTACGTATTTTTAGTTTTATGCAAATTGAGAATATAACTACGATTAGACAGCTAACGCGATGTTTCAATGCTTATCTACATCTGAAACTTTACAACTTAATTTTTAATTATCTTTATAACAATATTTTAAATCGTTTTTTCAACAGCGTTTTCAAATTCTCCGTTATATTTCTTTAGTTTGTCAAAAGTTATTTTTATTTCGTAGAGATTCTTTCATCAGTTTTTACTTGTATATAAATATAAGAAGAAACAACTTGGTGGGTGGAGTTGAATTTTTTCAAGGACATACAAGAAGGTTTGCTCTAATTATTCATATAATTTTTAAGTATATCACACAGCATTTTAAAAAATAACGTAACGTGATACATACATGTCGTTCGATGCATCTATCATAAGATGCTACTTATAATAATACAATAAATTTTTATTTTCTTAGAAACTATGATCAATAGATTTGAAATTTTAATATAATATTAGTTTTACTTTAAATAATATTCTATTTTTAAACACAGATTGAAACATTTTTCGATTATTTCTTACTTCAGAGATTATATAATTAAAATAAATATTTAAACTATCTTAATACTTTTATTGTATCTCATGAAAAACCATAAGCAATAAAAAGGGCGATCGAACTTACTGAAATAAGCGTCGTAAAAACGAATGATGAGAATCTAATAAAAAGCATTGCAATTTACCGATCGATCGTGATCGCATTACACAATGTTTTCGCGCCCAGTGCATCGTATTCCCGTTCTTGCTCCCTCCCCGCGGGCTCCACGCGAATTTAATCGTCCGGAAAAGAGGGCGAGCCGTAAAATGGCTTTATCACGGCGCGGTGCGCCAAATTCATAATTCATCAGCCTAGCATCGTACTATTTGCCGCAAGATTCCCGCAAGAGTGTTGCGGCAATAATGAACTTCATTTTAGATCGTTTCACCCCTGCTGGTCTGCATCTCGTCCGCGCCTCGTCTCTCATCTCCCCTCCCTAATTCGACCCTCGGGGGATCATAATCGATAAAGTGCATTCAAATGCCATTGTACTACGGTCCTCGAGTGCAGGTGACTTATGGCGATGGAGCGTAGATGTTTAATGTCGAGCATAAACTCGGCGAACTTTAGCCCACATCGTACGTAGTGGCGCTCATAAATCGCGCTCCTGCCACTTTCATCGGGCAGGACATACATATGTACATATATATGTATGTATATAGTACGACGCTTTTCTTTCTCTGCCTTAACGTTGCTGCGAAATGACGTCCCGTCCGCCCGTACCGCGATTTTACGGTCGCCTCGAGATTGATTCTCGAGCACATGGCGAACGATAAAAAATGAAAATTGCCCCGTATTTTCCGGCTCATGAATCACACTCGAACTGACAGTCACGTAATTGTCTCGTTCTGACGGGGGGAGAATCGGGCTTGACGGGGAAATTCTTGTGCCAGCAGCGACTGCATTTATTCGTCCGACGCGAAGAACTTACTTGGATCTTATATTGGATGCGAAGTTAATAACGGGGATACACCAAACTTATTATGAGTAGCAAGCTTCAAAATAATGTTCCCGTGGTAGCTTCCCTTAATTACGATCGCTTCAATCAAGTTCGTTTCCTTTCATTCGAACGAAACCTGCGGGGTAATCGAAATTTAGGGTGCAACGCGCGCGAGAAGGAATAACTTGTTTTGGGTTGTGTTTCATTAAACTGGATTCAAACGCCGCGAAAACTAGTCTGCGGTCGCTGTGCAGTCCCAGCCGAATGTAAGCTCGTCACCGATTTTGCGATGCTTTTCCACGCGACGCGCGTATATTACGGTCGCGGCGTCGCGTTATAATTTTATAAAAAAGCAATCGGTCGCGGTTCGTTCCGAGGATAATACATATCGTCATAAACGCGCGGCGCGGCGCGACGCGGTTCGTTTGGATTTAAAATTCATTCGTTTGGATTATGCAGAGCCTACTCGCGCGTATTCAAAAATTGATTCGATCGTCCGGCGGCGAGCGAAAATACCACGCCAATTTTCCTGAAATTCAGAATTGGCGATCCATCGTTCGAAATCACGTTCGCGAAAGCGATTGCATTTGCCCGCTCAATTTCGTCTCGAGACGAATCTTGCGTCATGCAATCCTGCGCCCTGTTGTTGCGGAGTGTTCAATGTTCCTCGCCATTGTGCTGGTAATGACTTAATTACGATTCGATTACGCGATGCCTCATTCATTCGATTTGTCGCGAGCGGATGTCTGCGCGGCGGATCGGGAATTAATCTGCGTTATACAACGCCGACGACGCTCGAATTGCTCGCGAGACTGTCGAAGAGCGGCAGAGCGAAAGAGGGACACTCCGTGAATCCGCACCGTTATTTGTAACTGAAGGCGAGAAAGTTTTCATAGCTGATGTAGGGTAAGGTTGCCGAAATCGCACCACTTTTGACATAAAGGCTTGTAAATAAGAAATTATGAGGAATATTTTTAATTTTCTTACGTCATAATAAAGTACAACATTTCTCCTTTCATATTTATTTTTTTCAGAATTTTATGTATTGTCATAAATTTTTAAATGACGATTTTCAAGAAGCCTTCAAATAGTGCAATTTAGGTAACCGGTCGCCTAAATCGCATCACAGGTTAATATTATGCTTCCTGAGGTAAAGCGATACTTTTTCTGCTACATTCTTTCTTCTCAAGCAAAAATGTATTAGATAAGAATAAATTTATTAATATTGGAGATAAATACCGTAAACTAAATATAATTTCCGTCAATGTCATCATTTCGATAATTTTTTAATAACATTGCTACATTACGACAATATTGTTATTATGTATACTCTGTAGAATTATTATATTTGATTTTATATATATATAACCACGATCAAAGCAATAGTGCGATTTAGGAAACTAAGACATGGTGCGATTTAGGAGACTAAAGCATTTTGTAAAACTTTATTTATTTAAATTTAGAGAGAAGTTTTTAGACCGTTAATGTATAAATATAAATAGATGATGGTGAAATGAATTGTCTTATACGGTCATAGCTGGATCTTATTGCTTTATATTTACTTGTGTGATTTTATAACATCTGATGCGAGTCGGCGTCATATGTTATTGAATTGATTTGGAGGTTTATCAATTTAATCAAATGTGATATTACTTATTCTTATTCGCCTTACGGCTGTGTTACGACCGGAAAACCAATTCGGCGCACATTCGGGGAATTTGAAGATTGTATATAAAATCACACAAGTAAATATAAAGCAATAAGATCCAGCTATGACCGTATAAGGCAATTCATTTCACCATCATCTATTTATATTTATTTATTTAATTTACAAATAAGAACACAAAGGTTATTTGAACTTTGTTATTCTAATTTTAATAATATTATAATCATTACAAATTATCAAAATTTAGATTATTTATTTTATCTTTTTTAATTAAGTTACGAAATGTGTTGAAAAATAACAGCAAAGTTACGATTTTTCTATAAATATTAATAACAAAATTTCTTTTGTTCTTAACGTGTTGAGTTGAATGAAGGCTGATGATAATGTTATGTAATTCCCAAATAATCCCACAAAGAGTGTATAAGTGCTGTGGTTGAATTTATACGCGAGGAGTGCGATATCGACAACCTTACCCTAATCGCTTTAAGTTTAATATGAAATATTTGGTTGTAAGTTTTACTTCTTGAGCACACTGTCGGAATAATATTCGCTTCTAATGAAATACTGAAAGACGGAATCGCAAGTTTCTCTTCCATTTCCCTTTGTTCCTGCAGAACGTAATAGATTGTATGAGAAACATCATCTCGGGAAAAATATTTTCTGTGATCTCGATAATATTTCTCATTCCGTCAGAATTACATTTTTCATTTGTAAAATCATTTATGGGGCTCGTCGAGTTATTATATTTCGTCGTTACAACGTCGAACCGCGGTAATCTGTCGGTTAGAGATCTCCTCTGCCAGCGCGTGCTTAACTCGATTACGCGCGCAGTTAAACGAACGATATAATTGCTCGCGGAAATGGCAGGGAGACGAAGGTTTTCCTGAGCCGAGTCTCCATCGTCGAAGCTCCATTGTCGTATTTTTTATGTTTAATTAATAGCGCGAGTCGACGATGATTGGTAATAAAATAATGTGCTCGCGTGTTGCGTGCGGCACAAAGCAGCACGATGCCACGTGAGCGACGAGCGACGACTCGTCGAACGGATTTTGCTGCATAACGAGATCTGAATCACTTTGAGACGGGCGCGGAATACAGTTTTTATAAGTTTATAGTATACTTGTTATGTTCTTTGATGTCGCGCGTTTTTCTTGTTACTTCTTTCGTTACGTCTCTCATTGCAATATAACTCGCATGATTCCCCAAGTCGAAATTTTACTTTTACTTACTTGATCTTAATTAGATCTTTTGAATTCTTACTTTGAGCTTCAAAATGGCAATTATCGGAAAATTTCCACTTTGAGATTAAAAAGAGGTTTTCTTAAAATTTTTTAAAACTCTCCACGGAGACCTTATTGTAATTGTTGGGATTTGAATTCAGCGCGCTTTTAGTTGCGGTGTATTTACTGTAAGTGGTAGCGATACGGAGACTAGCCATAGTGGCGGCCCTGACTGTGTGCGTTCGCGCTCTCTCTTCACTTCCGCTCTCGCGCGTTCGCTAGCACACACACACGCCACGTGTTTTCTTTCACCTTTTTCGTTCGTGCATTCTCATCTCTGAGTGCGCTTACTAATTCTCTCTATGTATACTACATTTATAATAAACGTTATTCTGTGACACTACTGGTTCTGAGATTCACTCGTACCCTGCGATTATATCACTGAGAATTAGTGCAAACCCAACAGTAATCAATAAGTTCAAAAGAGGTCAATTTGAGTGTTTAAAATTCCAAAATATACATAAAAGATCTAAATTAAAGGTAACTGAGACTGAAAGTAGAAACATAATTTTAACTCGCGCGTTTAAATTTTACAAAAGTAAAAACATAAAATTTTTAAAGGTTTTGATAATTTTAAATTTCCACAAAATTTAATTTTAATTTTAATTTTAATATTACAATAGTAATTTAAAGAATACAACATGATTGTTTTCATAATAATGATATTAAAAAAATTCTCGGTTGAAATATATTATCTCCAATTTCAATAAACACGGATGGTGTATGATACGTATAATATCCCATCAAAATAGGGATTATACTATACGTATCATACACCATCTGTGTTTATTGGGATATTTTTTTCTTTTCAACTGATGAAAATTGTTATTGAAAGATGCATATATTTTTCATAAAAAAAAACTATAAAACATTTTTCAAAATGTCTCTTTAAAATTATCAAATAAAAAAATGTATATTCTTGCTTATAGATGAGACAATGATTATAATAATTTTTTTTCTGTACACTAGAACAAGTTTGTTTCTGAAATGTGTTTGATTTTTTTTCATTCTGCAGTTTTGTTCGAATTTTCTATACTATCATATTATTTGAGGGTCAATGCGATCAAAAAGTTCGAAAAAGTAAAAAAATAAAGATTTATACAAAAAATATGACATTAACAAATCAAATACCAAAGAAAAGTTTTTAAATAAAATATATTAATAAGAAAAACAAAAAACATTTTGAGTTAAATAAATTTGAACAAAACAATAGCGTTAAACCAGTATTGAAAGAGTTAACATACTATAGCGTTGACTGTTGAATTGATAAAAGTAATCTTTATAAAATTTTTATACATGTAATAAATACAAATGAGTGAAAAAACATATATTTATTAATTATTTAATACTTTTAAGTTTTTGAAGTGACGAGACTTTTTGAAATAGATATACTCTTTTAGACTTTGTGTTTAAGATTTTAAACTGCATCCTGTCAAACCTATTAATGGTATATTAAAAAAAGTTTAGTAATAATATGATGATATAACAAATGAAAAATCTTATTCATAAAAAGGTTCGCGTTGCTTATTTGAAAAATATAGAACGCATGCAAACACATAATTTAATAATTTTCCCGCGGGTAGATTTTCTAAATATTGGAGCAAAATAAAAAACCCAATATCCCAATTCTACCACGCTCACCTGATATATATCACTGTGGCACGCAATTCGCACCGGCGGTCGTAAACTGCAGCAAGTGAGCAAGCGTTTTACTCGAGAGAATTGCGCGAGGGAGATCTTAAAACGAATTCATACTATCCGCTAGCTGGTAGTACTCATCCCCGCTGCTTTTCCAACCCTTGCCGACCCATGGTGGATGTCGGCTCGAATTTTCGCGGAGGCTGAACACACACGACGCGAAAGGCCCGGTAAGGATGAATGTTTTCGGGAGGAGCAGGCCTCCGGGGCCTCGCGCATGCAATGCGAACACGTACGGACTGCGACGATTAATATTAATTCACGGAGAAGGAGGCAACATTAATATCAATGGGGAGTATGCTTGCGCGAAGGTGCTGCTGGGCGTAGAAAATCCCACGGAGCGGAGCTGTGGGAAACGGCAAGTTCCGCGCGTAGACTTGATGAAGTCGGAAATGGTAATTTAGGAGTCCCGTTGTTGCCAACAATGCTGCCAACCATTTCGCGCTCCCAAGCTTCCGGGAAGACTCGCGAAATGCGAGAAGTCACAGAAGGCATTCGCTGCGAGCTCATGTTGTTAAACATTAATTTTTAATAAATGACAACTTGTATCTGGAATTAAATTCGCACACACACACACACACGCGCGCGCGCGTGTGTGATTGAAGTGATAACTTGAAATAATCATTTGGGGTTTACTTATTATGATTATTGCCGGGACATATTGTCAGATATGCCGTTTGTATTTAATCATACTGAATGCGTAATGCTGAAAGATAATGCCATTTGAATTATTACTCTTGTTAAGCGGCATATTTGAATAGGCAAATCAGGAACGCGGTGCAGTCTACCTGAGTCTCTACGGGACGATCCTCAGTCCGTAATCCGCCTTTCTTCAGCGTCTGTTATCAGTTCCCGTAGACTTGCCAGCGCAACCACCAGTGTTCTTGCTTTCGCGAGGGGGAGCCTTAGCTGGTTGCGAGACTGTTTTGTTTTCATTAGCTCGGGCTGTTTACTCGCGCGACAAGCTCAAGACGGAGCCCGATACGTCTTCGAATACAAGAAGTGCATTTGCTCAAGTTTCAAAGCGGAGAAGCGACCACGGAAAATCTAGGAGCTCCGTAAAAAAACGGATAGCAATTCATGCCATAACTATGTTAGGAAAGCTGTAGAAACTGATTCTGATTTAATTTCGGTTATCGTTCGATTTGCTCGATAAATCTGAAATCAAATTAAAAAACTATAAATTTATTTATAAAATTTATCGGTCTTCTCACTAATCTTTGATGATTTAACTTCTATTTTCATTTTAGATTCAATTATGTTATAAAAATTAATTATTAAATAATTATTATAACCTTTTAAGTTCTATTTAAAATTAACTGATAACTGAAAAAGCACACAACATTGCAATTAATAGAATATGTGTGAATACTTAAAATTTAAATTAAAAATGTTTCGTTAAAATAATTAACATTGTTATCAGCAATAAATATAATATGTGAATATATAGAAATATATTACTAAAATATCGCACAAATCATTGTTTGATATCACATTTGTTGTATAGGCATTTAGCCGATGTAGATTTTGCAAATAGAAATCAAGTTAAGCCGACCAAGTTAAGTCATTACTCCTAATAGAATGCTGTTTTCAACCCTTTCGTGACCAGGGCGCGTAGGGTTATGCCACGATATTAATAATACTTAGGCGCTAGGCTCGCGTTATTAAATCAACCGGGCCATATTGCCCACTCTGAAGAAATCTCTCCTTCTCTCCCTCTCTAGCCCCTCTCACTTTCTCTCTCTCTCTCTCCTTTTCCTCCTTCTCCTTCTCCTCTTCTCTCCCCCTTCTCTCTTCCTCATTCCTTCTCTTCCAAAATGCATTTCAAAATGTCACCTTGGAGACAGGAACTCGACCGCGCGCCACAATAAATAATTCACAGCGCATCTTTCAGAACGTCTGACTTATGACGGATGCTTCCACTTTGTACGCGCTGCGAACGCAGGTGTATCTCGATGAATGTACGGTCTCGAACAACTTTACGGAATTTTTTTATAACATAAAAGTTCATACAATGTAGTAATTTAATTAACGTAATAATTCGAGGAAAATAATAAATTATTTACACTTGAATTTTTTTGTGCTATTCATAAATTGTATATTCATTCATTTTATTGTATGTATATTATTTTAATACGTATCATAAATAATAAAATTTTTTTCTTTTTCGCATGGTTTTATATTTTAATTCTCCGTGGTCCAACCAGAGATTTAAAGACCCCGAATTTTAAATTACTCTGTCTTATATTCGGACACGTACAAAAACAGTGAAAAACGTTTCAAATCAAATAATTGTGAAATCATATTTTGGAATGTTAGAAGAGTGTACCAGAATTTTTAGAACCCATAAAGTCTTTCAAAAACACTGTCAAGCGCCAGTGACCCGATTGGATTAGAAAAACAAAAAAAAACGTTAGACACGGAGGGTTAATATAACTATATGTAAAAAAAACTAATTATATACATGATGAATTGAAAATTAACAAGAGTCGCATATCGTGTCACATCTTTTTAAAGATATATTTATCACAGACAAACTAAATCGAGACTTGTGAGATTAAAATAATTAATATTTCTATGCTTTCATTGCCAAGGTAAACTACTGGAGGCAACGTCGCTATAATGCGTTTCGGGATGCTGTTTGGCAAATTTGTCTGGAATAGTACAACCGTCACCATCGAACTGTCAAGACAGGTAAGAGGACTCTTTTCGTCCCCCGTCTCTCTTCGTTGCGCGACCGACTGCACATCGCTACCTAGAAAAGTAGAAAGGAACGTCTCTCGCTCGTGGGATGGTTTGAATCTTTAAAGAAGGCGCAGTTAGTAACCAGAGAAGTACAAATGGCTAGCGCCTTCGCCCATCGATTATTCACGCGGGGTCACGTTAAATATGTACGCTTCCATGGGGATCGAGCAGCCGAACGGGATGGGGGTGCTAGGGATGGCTTCCTCGATGGCAGGACGGGATAGCGGGGAAGAAGCAAGTTTCACAGTCAACTGTCTCTCGCAATACGCCTTGACGCTTGCTCCCCGGCCCCTTTCCTCTTGCTAAAAACGAGAGGGGGAGTTCCTCCGTTTATGTGCTTGGGGAACCGGCGAATTAAAGAACGCGACCTTGACTCTGCTGACCTACATTAGGGTCGATGCACATGACGGGGTGCATATTTTCCGCGTGATCGCGCGATTAGGCACTATGAATCGCAAAAATGACCTCTACATGTCGGTCATGTGAATATAATTGCTTCATCGAATTCAAAAATTTTACATCTTTCCAGCATGCAGCATTAAATATCCTGAGTCGAATGAATTAAACCTGACAAAGATAAAATTCATTTGAAAAAGTTTAATAGCATAAACGATCATTTTAATTAATTCGATTACGAAAATATTTTAGTCATTTACACATTACATTTAATATTTAATAAGACATTACACTAAATATTTAATTGTTTAATCTATAATAAATCGGATTTAAATTAGTATAATGGATTTAAATTAGTAATAATAGTCAAAGAATTTGCAAAAATAATGTTGTGGACGTTCTAGAATGTATCTTTATAAAGACATTATAACAATTCTTAATTAGACACAATAAATAACAAGAGTGATGTTTACATGTCAATCACGTGAACATATAATAATTGTTTAGCTAAAGTCACAAATTTTGTATTTTTTCAACATTCCGGATTAAATATCCTAACAATCGAATGAATTAAACTCAACAAAAATAAAATTTATTTGAAAAAGATTAAAAGCGAGATCGATAATTTTATTTAATTCGGTTAAAAAAGTATTTCAGTCGTTTTCATTACACTTAATGCTTAATCGTTTAATTGATAATGCATCGAATTTAAATTAGTTAAGGAATCTATAATAGAAATAATGTCGCGGTGTCTAGAACGTCCCTGTCAAAAGATACATTATTACAATCCTTAGTCGCATTACAGCATACATTTGCCGCTAAGTTACGACGATCGTTATTGGCATTAATTCTGCCAAATAAACGTGCCTGAGGACACGTGTGCACGAGTCGCCGCGCGTAATCCGTGCCCGACGAGCCGAGCGAGTCGTTAAATCCGTCTCAGGCATCTGCGACAATCGGCTGTGCGTTTAACTCCTCGGCGACACGCCTCGCACGGATAGCCCTAACGCGCGTTAAGCGAAGTCAAGAAGATTTGTGTGCCGCTCGGAGGGTGTTCACTCGTGTCTAAAGCTTCGCGGGTAGAAAGCGCCGGCACTAAAATCGCACGCGAGTCTTAAGGGTAGATTTCAGTTCGGGGAAATGGTTTCGCGTACTTTATCAGGGTCTATTACTGATGGGCGTGTATAGGATTGTGTATGTATTGAAGATTCATATGAGTAAACTACTTTTTTTTATTTATTTCGACGGAGGGAAAAAGACGGAAATTTTTTAAGATGTAAATGAGATCATTAAAATAATATCATATCGAGCATGTTTTAATCACGTATAAAAATGATCGAAACATTCACCCAGAGAAAAATTATATTTAAATTGATGAAATCGTTTCTTTAACTTGATTTTTGAAGTAAAAACTTTTAAGGAAAATAAAAATTTTTTTAATTTTAAGAAAAGACGTTATTAGATTTTTTAAAGTAAATAAATTATTTGTATAAATAATTATTTAATTAGAAGAAAGTACTAACAGAAATGTAAGAAGTAATTTAGTTATTTTCATTTTAAAAATAGATTTCTTTCATTTAAAAAAGTATTTGCGCTGCATAACCAAATAATTCCTTTAATTCTAATAAAAGACCAATCAAAAAATTTCTTCAAATTAAAGAAACTTTTCTTTGACCGTATAGCAATGCAAATTTCTTTGAGTCAAACAAATATTTTTTTATTTAAAGAAACCTTTCTCTGGATGTTGACTCAGTTAACATGAATATACATGATTGATTTATTACATGTTTTTAAAGTTTATATGTATATATAAATATATCATCGCGAGTTTGAATGCAAACAAATTCTAAACCAAGACACTTTTGATGTAAATCAGTATAATATATATGATATACATATGTAAAGACCTTTCGTGTTCTCGTATACAATCAAATTCTATATATGTAGACTGATATAACCTGCACCATAGGTATCCTAATTTAGAATTCGTTTGTATTCGAAAACACGGAATTTCTCCAGCTAATTAAGTTTAAGAATACGATTTTGAGCGTCTCCTTCGCCGGTATATTTCATCATGAGGCCTCCGGATTTTGGACTTAAGCCACCGTACGATTCACGCGTAAATCCACCTTTCTCCCTATCTCTCCCTCCCTCGCGCGTAAACGCAGAAGACTTGAACGCTTATATCAGCTTCCAGTCGTAGCGCAGAGTAGGAAGAAAAAGGAAGAAGGGAGGAGATGGAAGAGTCGAGATTTGCAGCTTCTCCATCTGGGAATTATACACGAGGGTAGATCCCTTTGGGCAGATAGTCGCGACAAATTTCAAGAAAAATATGTCCCTCTTTCGCCTCCTCTTCGCTGTTACGTCCATCCTAGACAGTGTCCTTGTTCTTTCAACCCCGTCGCTATACGTACTAGAGAATCTGACTTCGCGTCCGCGCCATATACCGGGATGTGTACGTTGATGAGAAAAATATCTAAACGTAGATCAACCGCGACCAACTGTCTCGTTAAACTGCCAAAGTGTTCCGGATACGAACATTATATCAGGCATCCAAGGGGACCGAAACCCTGAGGTATCCCCTTCATGACAAGATGAAGATGAGGAAGGAGAGATGAAAGGCGTCGCTAGGATGTCAGATGGAATAAGATGATTTAGGATGATTTTGCAAGCCGTATCAAACTATCTATATGTACACATGTACAAGATATTTTGTACATTTTGATTTTAAGATAATGAAATAATATACATATATACTATATTATTACAATGAAACAATGAATAAATTCATATGATGTACAAGTATATAAATAATAATAGGATATTCTCAATTATAATCTTTATCTATACACAATCTAAACTTGTTATAAATAATATAAATTTTTTTTAATTTTGTTGTAATGCTAGGTGTTTCGGTTAATTTTGAGGGATTTTTTGCAAAGAAACATGCTTATTTTAGAGAGACGTTAAATAATATTTGATTTTCAATATTCTCCATCGCTAACTACCACTTTTCTGGCAATAAATGGATTCCGCAATAAAAAAAATATTCGTCCTTTGAAGCAATCCATTCATCGAGCCATTTCTTTATTTCATTATATGTTTTAATGTGCTGGTCAACAAGGCCGTGCTGCATCGATCGAAATAAGTAATAATCTGAAGGAGCACAGTCTAATAAATACGCGGTATGTGGTAAAACTTCCAATTAAAATGCTGATAACGTATAGCTTTAACTTTTGCAACAAAATCACTTGGTTTTCTTTGAGCTGTTATTGAACGTTTCTAGTTCAAAGCACGATTCAAGTCGATAATTGGTGTTGATAACGCAGCAGTGACTGTTTAATTCGGTTTCAAGAGCTCATAATACATTTCCGAATGTATAACAAAATCTTACTTCTGTGGATATTGCGTTCTGGAATCGATATTGACGATTGGTCTGGATTTATCCGACTTTTTACACTTAGAATCATCATAGTAGATCCATTTTTCATCGTTGGTTTTATATAAAAATTAAACAATTTTATACAAAACCAGCTTCTTTTCAACGAGAAAACAATGAAGTGCAAATGGTTAAACGATTTTGAATTATCCAATTCAGACAATTCGTGTGGAACCCATTTACCTACCCATTGCGTGTAAACGATCAGAAACGGTTGATTTAACAACATTTAATGCTTCAGCTAATTCTTCAAGCGTTTGAGCCGAGTTTTCATCCAACAGTGTCTACAATCGGCATCGTCGAACTTTTTTCGGCTGATCTAAATCAGGTTCTTTGTTTTTCAAATCAAAATCATCATTTTTGATTCGTCGATACCAGTACTCACACGTCACACGTACGTTTTAACTAATAGAGCAGACTCAGAATAAGTTTCTGTTTCTGAGATGAATCGATGTGTTTCAGCAGCCATTTTCTTCGAATCAAAGCAGTAAAGTAATAGATGACGAAAATGCTCTTTATCATGTTCCATTTTCCGCACTAAAAATACGATTATATTTACGAATGCACAGGATCTATGTTAAATTATTTATAGAAATGTTCAAACTTTGAAATGACGTACCAACTTTTAAAATGCCTCTAACAGATTTACAGCTATCTACAGTGAGCCCTCCAACTAATCGGAACACCAATAATAAGATTAAGAAAAATCTTTTTAATCGAAATTTAGTGTTATCCGACATTGTCGTAAGCGGTTTTGCGAGAGGCGAAAGAGAAGAGAGTCGGCCGAGGATCAGCGTTGTAATGACATGCACGGATTCAGCGGTCACAAGTGTAGGCCGCATAGGAGGAAGTTAATAAGTATCTCGTGCAATCATAACTCTTAATAAGCGAGGCAAACAACGCTCTTAATGACGTTTCGCCGAGTCGTAACTCGCCGGAGTGCACTTTCGTGTTCCGGATGGGTAGTCAGTCCAGCGCGTACATATGAGCGTCTCGGGATACAATCAACTCGTTCCGAGGACACGTCGCGGCTTGTTCTACCCTTTGCCGGGGTCTCCGTCCGTGGAAGAGGCGGAGAAATGCGCGGAATAATCTCCGCGTTTCGTCGCCTCGACAGTGATTTCATCGGCGAGCTGCCGGCAGGTGGGATTTATCATCGTCCGTTAAAACGCTCTTGCGCCCCACCGCCGAATGTCGCAACAGCTGTACGAAAGCTTGTCAGATCATGACGACAACGGTGAAATTGCCATAAAAGAAAGAAACTTACGACATGGTTGGAAATGTTAGGCGTGAAACACGTAATTGTGTTCAGGAGAGCGAAAACTTGGAATATACCATAGTACATGATACCTCGTATACGAATGGTGATACTTGGAAAAGTATATGATATAACATACAATTATGCATATGTAGAGAAATGCATCAGCGAACCTCACGTAAAATACTCTTTTTTCATGCTCATTGCAATCCCAAAAGATCAATATTAAATAACAGAATATTTTCGCATTATATTATGCATAGTTACTATTGAAAGGTTTTCTATAAAAACCAAACTTTTTTTTAAATTTAAGTTAGGACTAAATTGCTCTATTAGTGTTACGTAATGAACAATTTCGTTCCGGCTAGAATTAAGCAGAAAACGAGAATAAATATAAATAGATAATAAATATAAAATTTTTGAAATAATCAAACAAGTCCAAAGAATATTTTAGTTTTTCTTAATGAAGTCCTCAGAATATGAATCAAATCCTAAAACTTTGTTCTTTTATATGTCTGGAGAAACCATACTTATAGAAAGAGAAATATAAAAGGATGTTTTTGTTGTAATTTATAAAATTTTATAAATAAAAAGTGAAAAAATTACTGTTATTTTAAATAATATTTACTTCTTCATCTTTATCATTATTATTAATATTATAAAAAAAGTAAATATAAAATATAGGATAAACTAAAACAGCACAAAAAATATAGAATAAATAAGAAAGAATGTTTTACTAAAGTAAAATTTAGCTGGACACAGATCTGAAAATAATTTTATTAGATAAAAATAATTATGTAGGTTGCTTAAATTGATTGCTAGAATATCAACTTTTCGCAACATTGCTCTTTATGCTTGCATGTTTTTCATAATTATTTCTAGATCTATATTTAACTTAATTTTTAGATATTTGAGCGAAACCATTCTTTCCGTAGAAAGTAAAAAAAAAATATTTGCAGGGGCCAAATAAGTCCAGTTCTTTTATTTTTCCTTACAAATCAGTCAAAATACTAACCAAAGCCTAAAACTTCGTTCTTACGTTTATGTTCGGAAAAAATTATCATATTTATACAATAAACAGTTGAAAGATGAGGTTTTTTTTTCTTAAAAATTTTACTTTTTGGACTTGTTTGATTTTTATAAAAAACTTTTAGATCAATAATAAATATCTACTAATTTTATTATAATAAATACTTTATAAGATGGAGAATTTATTCAATATTTACGATATCATTTAGCGTATTCATATAAGAAATAATTGTAGGGAAATTCTAGTGTCGTATACTATTAAAAATGCACAAATTCCAGCATTTGTCTCCGCGCTATAACAAGTCGCGAATTGAAACGGGAAAAATTTAGTACGTCCTGCATTATTCCTCTCTTACTTTTTCCTATAATCTCGACGCAGCTGCCGGCGTCGGCTTCTTTCGGCCGGGCGAAACACCGTGAGTGCGCGCTATTTCGCCATTTGTTTTTCCAAATTGCGTTCTGAATAATTCATTATGCCAGCAAGTATGAATTTATATTAAAAGTCTTTCCTTCGCAAGTAATTTCAGTCACGCTCCCCGTTGACGACGCATACCTACACGGCTAAACAGAGCAAGCACGAGAAAGAAAAATTCGTTAAACCATGTCTTCAACTTATCGACATTCTGGAAAAGGGTAACATTTAGCTAACGATAATCTCGCATGAGACATATTTATAGCATGTTAATGTTATCCGTAAATGAAACGTCAATTTATTTTCAGGACAAAATATTGATTTGTTGTACACTGAAAAAAATTATTCAATTTTAATAAATATTTGTTTGTATATTTGCAAGAAAATATTTACTAAATGTAAATATATATTTATTTAATAAAAGGACAATTAAATTTAACTATCGGTTTTCTTTTATTGAGTAAATATTTATGTCTAATAAATATTTTCTTGCAAATATACAAACAAATATTTACTAAAATTTAGTAAACTTAGTAAATTTTTTTTCAGTGTAGACATTTCAAAGTCAATAAACTGATGTGTTGAAAATGATATCGATATATGCAACTCTCCTTTAAAATTATAATAAAATAATCAAGAATACGTTGTCTTTTTAATTCATAAAATAAATATCTTTTTGTATTCATATTTCAAAATCTCGGAATTTATATTTAATATACTGTCATAAATTTCCGTAACGGATACGCTGAAAAATAGCGAAGATATCGATTTGAGGGATATTACCGTTTTTGCTAGATCGCTCTTTATAACGGAATTTTATCCGACGTGACCAGTTGCTGCGACATCGTCGACGTCGCGTCGCCGCCGGTCGAAGCATCGTGCCTTCCGCGCCGTGAATACCGGTACTCCTTATTACGCTTGGCAGGAGCACTGTACATCATCCGTCGACACTTATTGACCCCCGAAGGCTCCCGAATTGAAAAGTAGACGCGCGTCCGCACCTTCGTTCCATTTATTACTCGGCCTCTCCGAGCAACCGGCTGCGTAGACGCGTGTG
>QKQZ01033449.1:0-38502 GCA_003595255.1 Solenopsis fugax
GACGGCGGTGCGTGCCGCATGCCTGCGTTACGCGTCGCCCCGGCCTTAATTGTGTCTAATCGGAATCCAGCCGTAGCGAAGGAATTATCCTTCATTGTGCTTCATGCCGAGCAATCAAGCGAGTCTCTCTCTGTAATTCTCTTGCGTTATGCAAGGGTATTACATAGTATAATGACATTTAGCTCATTTATACTCGATCACGAGTATAAATGAGCTAATCCGGGATCGTTCTTTACTTGATGGTTACTACCCATTACATGCGTTTTGCAAGAGAATTACATGGAATAACGACATTTATACTCGTATCGTAATCGAGTGTAAATGAGCCAATCGATATCGTTCTTTACTTGATAATCACTTAAGATTAAGTACTATTTTACGATTGAATTATACAACCTCGTCCATTTACGTTATCATAAATGTTCGATGTGCAAATTTAATATATAGCAATCGGAAGAAAATGACAAGTATTCCGTACAATATGTAAAATAGCAGGAAGAGTCATTACTTTATCATTATTTTATCGTTACTTTTATTTTTTTTATAATAACGATTTGGTAATGACGTCATCATTTTTCACAATGGTTGTAGTGATAACGCAAAGATTGGGGGACAATCACTTTTGACAAGCAACTCGTTCAAATAAAGTTACAAGTTAAATTGTCAAAAGTGACTATTCCAACTTTGGCCTTATCATTACTATTATGAAAAAATATAACATTATTATCAAATTATAAGAAAGTGTTATAAAAAAGTAACGAGTAACGTTACTTTTATTGTAACTCGTTACTTCCTATCCCTATAAAATAGATAATAATTCGTTAATTACCTTAGCAAAATACTTGCCGATTGCTTGCGTTAAATGTACACATTATTATATCATATGCATTAAAGAATTTTTCACGCATGCACAACGCTCCCGTGATCAACATAATCCGTAAATGCTCGGTGCAAGCATTTCGTAGTGCCGTTTTGAGCTACCAAACGCGCGTTTCTGTACGCAATCTGTTACCACGGCCCCAAAGTATCTTTCAGAATCTTACGTGGAACAATCGAGAGATGCACAGACAAGACGCCGAGCGTATCGCATACAGAAGTCCGACGCGCTAACAAAGGACTGAAAATCCGCCCGTACATGCATCAAGCGTATCTTCAAGATATTCTGATAAATGCATTGAGAAAGAGCGGTCAGGTTTATTCGTTAAGACTAATCTTCGGGCTTAATTGTATTCTGCGGAAGAAAACTCGGGAGCCGTTGGAAAATAAGAAAGCGTCGAGTTACACAATCGATTGCGGATTAGGAATAATTGTTGGCGTTAAGTTAATATTAAACTCAAATGAAATTAATCTTTCAATCACATGAAAATTATAGACAATCTAAACGGAGATGAATTGTAATTACATATTGCCTAGATTTATTATTTACGTGTGAGTTAAAGAGTGATTTGTGCTTTAACGTGAAAAATGATTTTATTTTTTAAATAAAATAAATTAATTAAAGGTAAATTAAATTCTTCATCGAGACGCGTTCACGTCAGTCATGTCTATTGTACGTAATCATCCTAACGAAGCAATCGAGATTCCATCGGGTAGGCGTCAGTTCGGCACATAAAACGATAATCGATGCATTCTCGACCTAAACCTACATACTGGCTAGCGCCCCCCCATGAAAGTCCACGTATGCCGCGCACGTTCCCACAAGATGTATACGTATGCACGCCATACCTACCTCATAATTTACAGTTATTTCTTATACACGCAAACGCGAAAGGTTTTTACCTTGCCATATTATTTCCGATATCGTATAACGAGAGATATGGAGAGCAGTCCGATTATATGTCCTTCCGATCTAATAATTGTAATCATGTACAGTAATGTTTTATTATAGTAGTAAGACTAAATTGCTTTAACAATTCTTATAATGAAATTCGATTTATAAATTATTCTACAATAATATAAAATATTTACGGCGTATTGTTTACGTCAATAAATTTCTTCAATAAAATATTTATAAGAAAATTATTTAATGGAAAACTCATTTCTATAGTGTTACAGAAAAAAATTAAAATTAAATAAATAAATAATTAGAATAAATAATTAAAATTAAAATTAAGGAAAACAAAACTAATACAACACAAAATATTCAGATCAATAAATTAAATTATTTATTTATCTTTAAAAATATTTTGTCGAAAGGACTAAAGATAATATAAAGTTTTAATCACACTGAGATAATTACATATATGATTTTATTATTTCACGAATGTGATGCAATTTTTTTATACGTAATATTGTAAAATATAAAAATTATATTAAGATTCTTTTTTGTGGTATGATATTAATATTTATATAACATCAGAAATGAAAAATGACGAGCAATAAATTATTTGCTACATAAAGCTAAAAAAATCTATTACGACAGTTTTGACAACTTAAATATACTTGAATGTTATTTCAAGAATTATTTTACACTTCTACGTGATATATTGGTAGATATTTCATATTTTATAGGTTTCAGAATTACGAAGTTATTATATTTTTAAAGGGCTAAAATATAAGCTGTACGTAGCAAATAATTTATTGCATGCCATTTCTTGTCATTTCTCTAATGGCATAGAAATAATATCGCATCGCGAGAGAACCAAGCCTTAAAAATTATCTCCATGAAATCAATTGCTATTGCTTACGTCACCCTTCTATGACTATTCCATTATTTTTCATTGCCAGGCTTCGACCATATACGATCTTTCTAATTTGATCATCAAGGCAAGCTAATACTACGTACTGCGCATACTAATCGCTCTTGTATCCTTGTACGTCATTTTTATCATGATGAGAATACCGATTACCGATGATGCGAAGAGATTCACGACCCAACAAAAGACAACGTTTGCTCCTGTAAAACCGCTAAATTCATCGAACCGCTTTTATTATGATAATAACCAGCGATACCTATTCCAACTTGCAATAGCTGAACTATTCAGGAAGTTCTTTATTGGGTACTGAAAAAGAAAGTGCGATCTTACTTTCGCAAAATGCCAAGTATTTATGTATTTTCAAGATCGAAAAACACAGGAAACATTTCACAGGCAAACGCCGATTTTATGTCTGACTTAAAGTTTTACTATGCCATTTGCCTGGATGGTGAATGCAATTCCTTTTTTTTATTATAGCATATAAACTATCTAGCTTGAAACATTTTCAAATATAATGCGCGTTAAACTTTATAGAACTCTTTATGCAGATCTTATCTCGAATAGAATAATTTTCAGAACATTCTCGATGCGAACAAAGGAAACAGATAAATTACTTAAAATTAAGTATTGCCAAAGGTAGCTAAAGAAGTAAAATAAACTATTTTGTGTAATAAGAATTAAACATTACTTCATGCTATTGAAACCGAAAGAAATAAACTTCTCAAATTCTAGAGATTACTTAAGAATTCTATAAATTGAATAAAATTGTTTCATGTTATATTGTATACATTCATAGACTTTATAGACATCTTTTTTTTTTAGTCTGACTAATTTCGAGTCCAAATCTGAAATTTAAAAGCCTGATATTTGAAGCCCTTCGTATATCTCTCCCTTGTAATATCATCAAGCCCAGAAAACTGATCGCAAATGAATTCTTTACGGAAATAGCGCGTACATATCGTGGAAGGCGAACGAGAGGTATGTACACGTTCGAAAAGTCAAGTTCACGCACAGTTGCGCAAGTGGCAACCTGCTCTCGCGGTCGGCGGATCACGAGAAACTGTTGCGACCGTCTTGGGTGGGCAGTCGAGCAATTTTGTGCAAACCCTGCTCGCGCGCACGCATGCCTCGCGATCGTCGAAAATAACGACGAAGAAATGCCCGCGAATGTACGACGGTTATTGCCCTGCGCAAAAAGCACCATTACAACATCATCAATCTGCACGGTATTTCCTTTTGCCTCGAGAAGTAGGTATGAAGATTACCGTAGGAATATGTCAGATTCTGCTCTACTGAACTGTCGAACCTCCACCATATTATTTAGATATTCGGAGAATTTCTTGAATATTCTAACGTTCTACAATTTCCAGATTTATGGATATACGCAAAAAGTATATCTATATGAAAATAAATATGACATAACACATAAAATATATTCGCGATATTCTTTTTCTCAACTGTTATCCAAGAAATTGAATTTCATTAAATATCTGTAACGTGTTATCTTAATTGTCGAGAAAATTGCTGATTTTTAAACGTGAAAAATATACGTAACCGGTTAGAAAATAGCATCATTTAATTCATGTTAATTTTGCTATTTTCCTCAAATATATATTTAAACAAGAAACAAGATAGATAAAATATTGATACGACTTAAGTAAACATGAAGTTGAAAAAGAAAGAAACATATAATAGAAAGATCAGTATCATAAACATATTTAAGTGCCCAAATTTGCTGAGGATAATTGACAACATTATCGCTCAAGAATGGAGTTGAGCGTTTGGAATATTCGGGTTAAGAAGTCGTTAACGATTTTTTATATGCAGACCGTGTAATTCGAAAATAATTTCAGAGGTAATGTTCCGCCTTTCTGGTCAAGGCAGTTTCACTCACACCTGTCCCTTTTTTCCTCTAATCGGTCGAGAATCATGACCTATAATCCTGTTCCAGTAAGATATGCCGTTTAGATATGCTTGAGATGTCGCGCATTGACAAAAACTATATGTACGTTTACATGCATCGTCATCGTTAATGTAGTTAATCTCGATCGACTGCTTTATCAGGCCGCCTATATCTAGTAATGCTTTCTTAGGCATGATTTATCTTTAACGACAATGTGTACGCATTGACGTGTATAATTGAGGGACTTGTACGACTATCTTACACTTCACGGTCAATTAAAAAGTTGATTATCGTCAGAGATTAATTATCAGGGATTAAATCGTATTAATTATCGTACCAGCGCTCTCTTTCCTCAGTTATAAAATAGAACGTCAATTTGATGTAAGAATTTTATCATTTCAATATATTATAAGATCTGTACAGTACTCATTGATAGATAAAAGTATTAAGAACATTAGACCCAGAGAAAAGTCTTCGGTTAAAAAAATATTTGTTTGAATCAAAGAAATTTGTGCATTGCTATACACACAGTAAAGCTTCTTTGATTTGAAGAAATTTCTTGGCTATCCCTTTTATTAGAATTAAAGAAATAGTTTGGTTGTGCAACGCAAATCTTTTTTTAAATGAAAGAGGTATATATTTTTAAAATCAGGACAACTAAATTATTTCTTATATTTCTGTCAATATATATTTTTTTTTAATTAAAAAATTATTTGTTTTATTATTTTCACTTCCACTTAAAAAAACTAAGTTAAAAAAATAATTTTATCAATTTAAACATAACTTTTTTCTGAGTGTATCAATGTTCTGATGAGATCTATTTGTGACTTAAGCCGATAAAAGTACGTGAAAATGATATGTGAGATATTCATAAAATAATCACAATAATAGTAATTTAATATAAATTATTTATCGTAATACTATTGCTCGTTATGAGAGGAGATTCGTCGGCACCTGATAAACGCATTTTTCTTCTCATTCTTTCATTTTCGCGTTCTGCTTGGTTCACGAAGAGACAGTCTTTGCGATCGTCGGGGCGTGTCGACATCGTGTACTCGTAATCCACGCGACCCACTTCCGCCCACGACACGGCGCCACTTCTCGTGATCCTGGACCAGTTCGGTCTGTCGTTGAATTCGCGGAGCGTGGCCGTGAGATCTCATCAGGAGTAATTCTCTCCGAGCCATGCTCTTTCACTTCGATACGTTTCGCGCGGGAACATATGCAAGAATTGTATTCTTAAAAGGAAGAACGACGTTGTACATTTCCGGAAGTGAATGTACTTCATTCAGTCATCAGTTAATTGCACGACTGTCTAACGAAACAAAAAAATGGGTCACTTTGCGGTTTACTTTACTTTTTCTCTGATTCTAGTTCTAGTTCTTCTGAAGGAAGATGAAAGGGCAGTTAAACTAAAATGGAAGTTAATCAACGTGTTGATGGAAATATAAAGTTCAAAAGCTTTTCTTAGAAAATAGATTAAGATGGTATGCCGTGTAATAATTTATAGCGCAGTAAATGCAAAAATCTTAGTCTATTTTACAAATTATTTTTTACTTGAAATTTCTTTGTAAATAGATTTATAACACTAAGTACGTTGTATATTTAGTATCATATAACCATTTTATATATATCAATAGTATCCACTTCTTTTCAAATATCTTCATGATGATTTTCAAAATATTTTCAATTTTAAATAATTTAAACTTATATTTGAATAAATATGCACACGTGGTTCATTGCTTTCAAAAAAATGTTTACAATTCTGAAATAATTTTATTCTTTGTACGAAAAAAAATGAACAACTAATCGATTAAATTTGACAAAAATTTAAGATAAAAAATATAAATATTGTAAACTTTAAAAAAATACAAAAATATTCGTAATAGAATAGTTTTCTTTCTTTATAGATGTTATTTCGCAATCTGTTAAAATATAGCTGAATATGATAGCATTTGATGTGCTCTGTGTTCGCAGCATACAGAGAAGCAATGGAATGATAATCGGTCACCTCATTCTTGAGATGATCGAACATAAGGATAGAAAACGCATTCCGCGCAATAAGTAGCTGCCTATAGCATATGCACGGAATATTCGAAGCATCCATTACCGATCAGATATCTCTCGTTGAGTGAGAAACGCAGGTATTAGCATACGCACGTGCATAGGAAAACACATAAGATACTTCATGAAGTAAACGACTTGCTAATGATCGTGATAGCCGTCTCGGGCTCGATGGGTTTCATAGACATCGTTAAAAGAGAATTAACATTCCACCTCGCGTAAAATAAACCAAGTACTTCCTTTAACTTATTATTCGTCCAAAATAAAATGAGAACAAATTTACGATCGAAGCATAAGCAATAGGCGATGATAATTGGAGCGGCATAGTGAAAACGGGAGGCAAACGCGAAGGCGCTTCCGGGGCTGTGCAAAGAACGGGGTAGATTCGTTCGAGCCGATCCAAGGACAACGAAGAGTCTGGCAGGTCTGTGTTTGAGGAATGTGCGCGAGGTTGGGAAGGCCGCGGGCGCTCTTAGGCGGTAACAGGTTCAGAGTTAACGGTGCACTGCCCCCACCGGCACGTTCCGGCACGGCACTTCTTATGCCAGTCGTTGTCGTAGCCGTCGTTGTCGTCGTCGTTGTCGTCGTCGTCGTCGGACCTGCTCGGTCAAGGACACCGGGAACCGGGTCACTTGCCTCCCCGAAACAGCGTGGACGCAAATACAGCCGAGCCGTCAGCGGCCGCGTCGAATGTAATTATAGAAAGGCGGACTATTCCGTATGAAGATGTCTTATCCTATATATGCGAAGTGCTCTAGACTTATCCAGTCATACTTTCCTTACGGATTCTCTGTCCAACTTGGACTCGATTTCTCCTTCTCCAAAAATGTTGAGGAACTATATAATGATTTCTGAACTATAGACAATTAGAAAAAAACCGTCTATTTGGAAAAAAATCAAATTTTGGTTTCTACTTATTTTCTATAAATTCAATTTCTTTTACTTTAAGAATGCATTTTAATAGATTTTTAAGTTAAAAACCATTTATAAAAATTTGAAAAATTTATCAAAAAGATCAACTCAAAATTAAATAGAAAAAAATGGAAGAAAAAGAGAAGATTACTGTCCGAGACATTTAACATAAAGATTATTAATAGTAATATTTGTCGTGAAATATTTTTGATTATGCTAGTGCATCATTACATCATATAAGTAACATCATAACAAATTATTTAGTCACAATTAATCATGTACGAATTCATGAATGAGAATCATTCTTATACTCAGTTATCACGGATACTAATGTTTTGGTAGCATTAAAGTATCGTAGATTCAATCATACGCTGAGAGAAAAATTACTAAATTTTAGTAAATATTTATTCGAATAGTACTAATAAAATATTTACTAAATGTAAGTACATGTATTTATTTAGTACAAAAACCAATAATTTAAGTATTATTTTTTCTTATAGAGTAAATACATATTTATGTACCGTAAGTAAATATTTCATTAGTACTATTCGAATAAATATTTATTAAAATTTAGGAATTTTTCTTTCAGTGTACATATTGCTAATCAAAAGAAGTATAATTACAAGCATTTCGAGAAACAGAGGATACACTTACCGCAAAAAGGCACGCTTTCCGGCGTCCACGTCCCATCGGGTTTGCATTCCCTTCTCGCTGGTCCCAGAAGCTCGAATCCTCGTTCACAGGAATATGTAGCTATGGTGCCCTCCGGTAACATGGTTTCGTTAAGGAGGGCATCTTCCTCGTCTATGACGAAATCGGTATTTCTGGTGGAAAAACGCACACTGCTGTGTGCCGGTGCACCCGGATAACCGCATCCAGCGCCATTGGATTCTGCAGCAATACGTTTCTCGTTATTTTAATGCAATTATCACCAAATATCCCGCGGATAACAGCGTGTGCATAGATAAATTGATACGTTTATTTATGCTGATGTAAGTTTCATAAAAAAGATGCAGCATATATTTTCTACGAATAATATGGCATTAAAAATAAAGAGATAACAATAAAATAAAGAATTGTGTCACAGCATCTCCTCTTTAACAATAAGATATAACTTTCTTTCGCAAATTAAAATATAATAGATTCTTGGAGAAACTTTTCTCTCTCTTGCTGCACATACACGCACATGAAAAATCTTATATATTGTATAATTAGACATATACATATCTATATTTGTACATTTTTATTGTATATATTTAAATTTAATGCAAACTTTATATTTTAATTACGTTTGATTATGTTATAATATTAACCTGATATTAATCTATCAATATTACAATATTAATTTATCGATTTTATTATTATTCTTTAGTCGAACATCAACGTGTATATTTCGTGCACTGGAAATTCAAGTGCAGAGACCTAGTTCCTCTATGCTGGAAGTTTTCACTTTTGTCCTCGTATGGCGACGATAGTTATCCAGAACGACGTGCTAATTAATGCAGTCGTTCCTGTTTTCCTTTCTAACGCCGGTCGATCGCGTGTTGCCGATTCGCGATCACGTCTACGGAAGTTAGAATGTAAATTAAATGGGCGATTTTGCTGGGTGTTTTCTAAGAATGTAAGAGATGCGAAAGGATGTTGTTTCTTTCGTGACAATCGTGCACGGAAACGTTTTTCCACGGCGGTCACGTCTATAATAGCGCGCATTCATTTCACGGCACGAAATTGCCTCGAATGCTCCGCGCGCGAATTCTCGCGCGAGAACTGCCTAAGTATCCCTCATACAAAGGATAAACACTCTCGACTATCTATAGTATCTATGCGATTCAATCTCTCATGACTAATTGCACGAATAATGCAACGCGTTTTCTGGCCGGCCATCGCGAGCGCATCGCGAGTGAACATGCTTTTCAATCTCTTCGCTGTATCGAAGACACGCAACCCCACATCATTACGCACCGGGCCCATCGTCCACGGCGTACGACGCAAGGCGGGACGTTGCCTCATCCGATTGCCGTTGCCGTTTTCAAGCCGATGATTTCAATGGTCGGCGTGAGTCTCGTCACCTTCCTTTTGAGCAAAATGCTCAAATTACCGAGCAGTAGCAGTTTACGTTATACTTGGGCGAAACGCAAGGGCTTCATTTATGTAACTCGTATCGTCCTTTGCGCAACGAAAGTGAGTACAGGAAACTAGTTCCCGTTCGAGCGTTTTACATTATTCCGCTTTTTCCTGTGACTGATGAAAAACATAGGTTCGGTCTAAATACACATCCGCTGCCCAGTGATTGCGGAAGGTGTTGCAAAGTGGGGTAAGTTTATAGCCTCATAATATAACATTGCGGTACAGTAAAGCCGTTAAAATGGCTAATTCGCGAGCTTTAGTTATCTCTTTAGATATCTCAATAAAGGTTAAGAGAATATTGTTTCGAAAAGAACTGTTTTGCTAAAGTCTACAAGTTTAACTAAATACATCTAAAAATAATTTTGTTAGATCATTAAAATAATTAATGAAGAATGTTCAAGCATCATGATAATGCTGCAAAAAACTTTATAAAATTTTAGTAACCAGTTTAAGCATTTTACATAATTATTTTGATTGTTGCTGATTTGAAAAAAATTATTTTAAGATTTGTATCTAAATTTTCAGATGCTTTAGCAAAACCATTCTTTCTATGTGTCTCTGAAATTCTATTCACAATTGAGAGAAATAATTATCAAATGTTTAGTTAAATAGTGATCAAATGAATTTTATTACTAGCACCCTCCTCCCCCAAAAAAACTTAAGTACATTTAACGAAACACTTGGTTATAATGAAAGTTATATGAAAACAATTGTTTGGTTAAAGCTACAGATTGTTTGGTCAAAACATATTTAGTAATTATAATTATAAAATTCATTTGATTATTATTTAACCAAACGTATGGTCTCTCTCACGAAATATTTCTCTCAGTGCAGAATTATCCCAAAAAGTCATCGTGATATCTAAATGGCATTAAAAATGACTATTAAAATGATTATCAAAAGTCACTTTTCAAACACAATTCATTTTAATGTTATCGTGACTATAGGTTATTTTGTTTGGATTTCTTCATGTTTTACATTGCAATTCAGAAATTGCCAGTTAGCTGCTGTTAGGAATTTATCATGAGTAACGGGATTAACTCAGAATTTCACGAGTTTCGCAATGCCCCTACGTCCACTTTCTGTCAATCTGGATTCCGACTGAGTAACAACTACGATGAAAGCTATGCATACTTCAACCTTGCGCCGGTAGATGCAGAAACGCCCGAAGCTGCTTCTGATTACGCTACGCCCTTCCATCTCGTCACGTTTCACCGGGTACGCAGACAGAAATAAACGCAGAAATACATGCTCGGTCTCGGCGGTAACCCGCCATTATCGCCATCCTGTCATTTACGTGCATACACGTGCATTTACACGGTTGCTAGCGAGTCCCGACCCGAGCAAAGTGCAACATATCGAGCTGCAGTTTGCTCGTAGTTTTCGTAAAAAGAAAAAAAAAGGTGGGAGATGCGAACAACGTAAAACGCCGGTGAGACGACGTAACGGAAGCGATAACGCAAGCAAGCGGCGGTCGCATCCTGCAGCGATCGCGCAATCGTCTAGGAAGTCATCGGCTATGCAGACGCACGTTGCCGGCCCGGCGGCGGCGGCCGGTGTGTGCCAATCCGAAATGCGATGTTCGAGGGAAGTAAACTTCAACTACCTGACGAATTTCACTCGCCGCGCCGTCATTGTGTAACGACCGTCGTCGTTATTTATTCTTTCACCGGCTACACATCCTTTTCCTCTTGTTGACAAGAATTTAATGCGCACGCACTCACGCACGCATTGTTCGCAACAAGGTCTTTGCAGGCGCAAGTTTTTCCCAAGGATATTTTGGCTATACAATGCTAACTAAATTTTACGAAATTTGAAAACTACAGGTTTCTTAAATTTATTTCTTTTTTTTTTAATTAATGAGAAAAAATTAGTTACGAATGCCCGAATTTTGGTTCTTAAACTAGCTGCAAAGAATGAAACAAAACAATGAAAAATTTGATTTATAATGACTTGTACAACAAAAATGATAATATTTTGTTGCAGTTTTAGATAAATAACTTCATCATGCTACTTTTTCAACAAATTTGCTGCAATAACTATAAAATTCATTTGATTACTATTTAACTAAACGTTTGGTCTCTATCTCACCAAATATTTCTCTCAGTGTAACGAGACTTAAGGTTTGTAAAGAAAACAAAAATTCCTTTTTGCAAGTGCCTAAATTTAATCAATCTTTATCGTAGATTTATCATTCTATATGGTAATAAGATTTTTTGTGCTCTTTTTATTACTTGTTTAAGCACGTAAAATATTCATAAGAAAAATTTTCAAAACTTCAATAAAGAGTTTTTCATATGGTTCGTCGAAATAATTTTAAATCATTGTAAAAATTATATTAATAGCATGATTATACATGCATACATTATAGGAGTAATAAAATGTATATATTTGTGCCGACTCTAAAACAATCTTCTTCCTCTCAGCTCCTTTCTTTCCTTCATTATTACCTATTTCACGTATCTTTTCTTGACAAAGCATAGTGTCGAACGCTTTTTGAAACGATTTCCATGTTACGTAAGAATCGCACATGAATCGCGTGCGAAACGCAAATCCCGAGCGTTTCTCGTCGGATGTACGTACCTAGGCAGGCCTCGAAATCAGTGAAATCGCCTTGCATCTCGACTTGCATCGGTGCGTTGTTTGGCGGCAGCGTAAGATTGATGCATCGAATGTAGCGGAATTGTAGAAACCGCGACGCAACGCACGCGCTTGGCAAAAGCGGACGTTGCGGCGTGAGAGTGTGGGTCGTTGACTTTGTATATAAAAAAGATATGTACGATATGAGCATTACTTTAAAATTCTCCATCGCATTTAAAATTCAAAACACATCTATTATCTTTATATAGTTTTCAAGAAAAGGACATGTCATTCGCTTAATACGCGATAAATCCTTAGGGGGTTAATGCTTAGAAAGTGTTCTCAGTGATTTAGGGATGATAATCTATTCGAAAGAGATTCCTTGTGAGAGTGGTCGGCTCGAATCTCGGATTTAGCTCCTTATTCCACGTAAAGAGTCGAATGAGGCTTAACTTATTTTATTTCTAAAAATAATCTCTATTTATGGGAGTTCAGGTATCTCATACCTAGATTTTATCAAAGGTTTATCAGAGAAAATAATGGGGAACCATTCTCGTTATTGCAGATTGCTTTCCAGAATATCATTGTAGAGAGAAGTATAAAATGCTCCCTAAGAGCAAAACACCCTCTAATGGCAAAAAGCTTCTCAGAACAGGGGCAAATCACATAATAGCTACAGAATAGCTTTCTCTAATCACCAACTCTAAAGTGATCTGATACATAGAACTAATGGCATACTGAGGATAAAGAAAATATGCGTAACATTCAAAGTAAGGAAACAGCATTTGCCACCTACGATGAAATAAATCTGTTAATGCTTCGGACGTATTCTTGGCGATTTAGGGATAGCATTCCATTCGAAACGAGCAACCAAACGGTGCTATCGCCAACAACGCACAATCGACGCTTCGTGGGTTGAGTGCGTAACGGTTCGCACTATTCAATTAACATATTTATCGTTCTTATAGTCGCGCGTGTGATGCGCCAAGAATTCACGAAGCGGTCAACCAGTCGGCCAGCCGCGAAAGAATGATCAAGAGGAAGCGAAGCAGATGGAGTAAGGAGCCCCGTTAATTTCATTATTATATCACTATTGCGTCAAATTTCTTCTACTTGGCAAGCTCTACTGTCAAATCGGAAAATGCAATGAAGAAATATAAATTAAAATATCTTTAGAATAATTCTTACAGTTTAAATTTTATCGATGTACAATTAAGGCTCATTGAAAGAAATCATAAACGAAAATTCTTAAAAGGGAAACTAAAGAGGAAGCTTATAGAGGCAATCGTAACAATAATTAACAAATTAAATAATGTATACCTTGTAAAAAAGTAAGTTTTTTTCATAAAACTGTTTCCTGTTGAAATTTACTTATTCACAATCATAGTTGAAGATAAATTAAATGTCGTAAGACACAGTAGTATTATTTTTGATTAAAGATATAAGTAGATAAAAGATATTACAATCTGATAAAGATTGAGTTAGTTTCACATTGTTATTATTATTTTTATGACTATTATTTTCTATTGTTTCACAATACACCATAAATTTCTTACTTCAACACTAAATTCCCTATTTCAATTTCGTTGTATAGTCTTCTTCGAGAAGGAGGAAGCCGATCGATAAAGATCGCGGCGATGTAAGGCACGCGCGAAGCAGGTGCTATGTTATCCGCCTCGTGTTGCGATACGCACGTTACATGTTCATATTCCTGCAGGGAATGCAGGATGCATTACGTACACGCGCCACGAAAAACAAAGATCGCAGTAACCACCAGCAGATTTATAACCTGCACCAAGGAAAATATGCAACCACTTTATATGAGCGGCAACTGAGATCCCATCCGCTTCAGTAACACGTGATTAATTTTTTAATAAAAAATTGCGGATACAGATACTGTGCTAGTGAAGTGGCTAACATGGTTTTTAATTGAGAATCCAGTTACCTGCTTGTTATACGTTTCAGTTCCGCAGTTTAATTTTTAAATAAAAGATCGTTCGCCTTTATACTATTGTATATCGAAAATATTCAATTTACGCGATCGAAATTTCATCTAACAATAAGTCCAATTTTATTGTTGTTTAAAACGAGAAAATACATATCAAAGTTTTGTTACAATTGATGATTACAGAGAGTTAATTTTTTTAACGTATTAACTGTAAATAAAAGTCTAAATTATAGATTAGACCGTTTGCGGAAACGATAACCGTTGGTCGTGTTATCGAAATAAATGCGAATAGTAACTGTTCGTTATATCCGCCTAATGTAGGTTGCTAGCTGGCATCATCGTAATTGTTAAGCCGTAAACCGGGGCAGAACCTGCAGCTGAGGTCTGGTTGATTTGAAAAGTACTTCATTCTACCGGCATTTATACATGATTGCCATCAACGTATGCAGCCACGTGGATCGCGAATTACCGAGGAATCGATTAGAGACCGACAACAAGCCGCATCTTACAATGCAGAAAAATGAATCGCTAAGCCGTGAATTATTATGGACGAGATAGTGCTGGCGGATTGCGAAAATTAAAAGGAAGTGATCAAAAACCGTGACACTTAATAGAATTTATAATCATCAGTTATGAAGTTCCGCGTGCATGTAATCATATTCTCCTCTTATCACAATTCTTCCTTTACAAGAATCTTTTGGACGTTTGGATAAGTTGTTTGAAATACAATGGTAAGTGGCACGTGCCTCGTGTTTAAATGAGCCTATGTAGGACAGAATGAAGACAACGCGTTGGAATCGCATGGAAAGAATAAAAGTTATTCCGGTGTAAATATTAGGTCACCGCTATTTCACCGTTATTCTTAAAACGAAGCGATTGTCGTACCGATCTATCATCTTGTCTTACCACCGTGACAAATACATTTAGCAGATTACTAGTATTACTTCCGAATTTTGTTATTTGCATGTAAAACTCTATATTTGATGACAATAAAGAGCGATTACAGTTCTTTCGATGTAGAGGTTAAAACATTTTAAACGATCAGTCATTGTGATCACATTTGAATCTAAATACCGTGTGAAGACATAGATAACATAAATTTGGACAGTTATTTTTCCAGTGTAACTTTTACAATAAAACTTTTATCATGTTAAAACTGAATAAGATAGAATTATCGATTATTGATGAAAGAAATCATTTTATTCCAATAAGCAAACATAAGTGCACGCTACAATTTATGTTAAGAAATTATTTAGCTATGGTATTAAATATTTGTATTTAAAGCTGTATATTTATATTTAATAATTTTATATGTTTCGAGCTGCAAATGCAAAAAATACCTAAAAATAATTTTATAATATAAAATTATAAAATTATAAAATACATAAAATTCGTTATATTCAATTTGGAATTATAATTATAATAATCAAGAAATTTCTCTTTCTGTGTATACAAAATATATGACTTTATATAAATACTTTTCTTTTTACTGTGACCAAGTTTCATTTCTCACAGATTCTACCGACTTGCACTCATCGGCTTTTGTTCGTATGTAGTTCACCACATGATTTTCAATGTTCGGGGTTTCGCCCACGCCACAAGAAAAGTAGATAATCAGGGCATAAGTAGAAGAGAAAAGGTACGAGGCGGACTCGCCTTCTTTTTCCTGCCTGCTCACCGAGTATTCCCGTTATTTCACGGAATTGTGGGAAATTGGGTACTGAGTCGAGCTAATTAAACGTACCAACCTTTTGTTTTCAAGGTGCGATACGTGTGAGCCATATGTGCGCGAAGCTGCGATTAGTTTTATAATACGACGGAAGTGCATGCACTTGTCACGAGAACTAGCAATTCTGTCGATAATTCTGAGAGTCAAAAGTTGATTATACCATTTCTAAAAGATATATTAGACGCCAAACAATAGTTAAAAAGCGAATAATTGAAACATTTCTAAAATCATAATTATAAATAGATTTAGCGTTCAGCACTACTATTAATTCTTTTTGACAGATCACAATGATAAATATTTTTATTAAATTACAAAAAACCGCTATTTACATATAACATTATTAATAATCTTTTTAAGCATTGGCGTACAATAGGAACTTAACAAAATAAAATAAATTGTATTACAGTAAATTAAGATTTTCTAAAAACGTTTAAATCAAACTGCGTTTCTAAACTTGCGGTAATATCTAAGTCTAGCGCTGATGACATTATTTTGCAAGTCGGATGCATTATTTAGCAAGTCGGTTGGTAATATCATTGATGTCATGTTTGTTTTAATATCATCATATCAATTATATAACACGGAATTATAAAACATGGATTGATCACTGTTTAATAAATGCATATATGTACGAAAATCTATTAGGTGGGTGCAAAAGTCTCTCTCTTTTGTATTGACTTTTGCAATTTTAATTATTTTCTTATTAATTTAGATTTTGTTGAAACAAGAATATGAAAATACATGAAGAATATCTGTCAATGATGAGTAATTAATTCGATAAAACAATGAGTAATAATGAAACCTGCGCGTCCTAGGTGATACCTGACACCGATCGATTTAACGATAACGACAGCAATGATCTTTTATAATTTCAACAGGAAACGGCACGTACTCGAGAGGACAATAACTGGATATGACTCAACGGCAATTGGAAGAAGGCAGCTGCTCGAGAACGTGCGGTTAGAGGAAGTGTTTGAAGAGCGTGCGGAAGAAAAAAAAAGCTTGACGCGCACGGCGACACGTGGGAAATGCAAGTAACCGCCACTTTATCGCGAGACAATCTCGGTCATTAACCTACAGAAATGGTCTCCTACGAGTAAAATATAAATCAAGAAATGATGAAAGGATCTTTTCTTCGTGTGTCCAATTTCTTCTATATCGATTTATCGCTATAAGAGGAAGGCACAGAAACTTCCCGCCAAAAGAAACAAGGAATTAGAACAGAATAACAAAAGTGTGAACTATATTTAGATCTAATGTATCTATTGCAATGCCAAATCAATCATGACCTTATAAGTGCTACAATATTCCTAGAATATTAGTAATATTATTAAAAATTGAAATAATATTAAAATAATATTTCGAGAATGTTATTCCGAGAATATAATATTTTTTAATATTATAAGAATGTTGTATTAATGTTATATGTTCACTTTATATAATATTCGTGCTATTTTATTATCCGTGGAATATTATAAAAATGTTCTACAAATATTATTTTTGTTCAAAAATTAATGTGAATTATTATACATAAAATATTCATAAACTTTATAATTATTATATTTAAAAGTTATAACATTCCCGATAATTTAAAATATTGAAGTAAATAATATTTACTTCTCATATAATATTTATATAATATTATCAGGAGTGGACATATAACCACTTTTTATTAATATTAAATAATATTTCAGGAATATTACTTAATATTCAATAATATTGTAGCGCTTATAGGGGAAGAATTATANCTTAATATTCAATAATATTGTAGCGCTTATAGGGGAAGAATTATAAAAATTATCATTGTCGAACCAGCTGTAAATCAAAGTCGATATGGAAACATATTTGATGAAATGCCGTTGAAATTGCAGAGGATAAACGAAGATTCTCTAAATATGTCCTGCGAAATTCAATGTAATCCGCGTTATTATAAAAAATGTGCATTTTGCGGTAACATGCTGCAAGTAAATGGGTAAACGACTTTCCTCACGACAGCGTCCCGCGACCAAGTGATAGTTGGGCTATGAATCTTTGCGAGCTTCTCACGCGTTATTTTACCGCGGATAAAACGCTTTGCCAGCCACTTTCCACGCCGTGGAAAAACGAGCGAGGATCGTGGAAAGTCGATTACCTGCGTACGCGACGGAGACGAGAACGCGTGCTGCGTGAATACGCCACGTCTTATTTACGCGAGTTTATGCGTGCAATGACGAGCACGTGCTCCTCCGGAGCGAGCGTAGCGGTGTCTTGCAGTTAACACGACATTGAAGAACTATCCCGCTTAACCGGACGGGAGACAGAAATTGAATTTACGAACGGACTATCTCGCAGGATGATCACGGGACAGCGCGCGATCGGGGCATCGAGATATCAGAGAATTTCAAAAGAATAATTATATTATTTATGAAGATTATATATAAGATTACATAAGAATTTTTTAATTGTCATCCAGCGCTCATTAAATCGAACACACTTTGCCGGTTACCAGTCATCATTTAAGTGATCCTTAACGCAGATCCAGTTCGTCGTCACGGACGCTGACGCCGAGTGAAATTTTAGATCTGATAAAGAAGAATCGGTGTGTATCCTCTCACGAAATACGCGCAGATTACGACGCGCACACATTACATACACCATGCGCTAATTAGCGAGTAAGCTTCGCTTATTTTCAGATACTTCTCGTCTGCGAATTGCATATGTAAACGAGTGTGCTTCGGTAATCTGTTGTTAAGTTCAATAACGCCGCGAGCGTGGGATGATCTTGACCCTGCACTGAATTGCACACGATATCTCTATTAGTTATCATAGAAAAATATTTACATTACGTATACTCCTGAGAAATACAATCCTACATCACTTATTTAAGTAGATCTAATTTGCATATATTTCTTTTCACCGATTCGATGCGAATAAAGTTATTAATTTTAAGAACTAAGCAAACAAACTTGTTTATTTTGAAAAGTTCATTTTCCTTATTTTGTAAAAATCCTAGCTAAATTTATATTGGCATTATAATTCGCCTATATACAACTCGAACGAAATTCGAAAGTTGGCGTTAATCTTTAGATCGTATAATTAATCTATAATGAACATTCGATTAAGCGCCATATTGCGTGCTTGATTAGCGGTAGTTTCGTCGCCGGTTCCGCAAAATAGAGTGTCTCAATGATACGTAAAATAGAGAATGTCGTTACGAACTGTAAGCATTGTCTCATAATCAGTCGACTCATTAAATATCTTGGCGTTTAGAAAGCGACAAGTGAATGGGGTGCAGTAATGATTATTATAATCACCCCAGTGCGTTAATGAGCCATTATATTTTCCACGGGAGATTAATCCATCTTTGCACGAAATACGTATCCGCCATATTAAAGATTTCTAAAAAGATATCCAATTACGTTTTATGGAAAATTCATAACGAAGCGTTACACAAAAGCGCGATTAAGGTAATCATGAAAATGACCGATTTCATATCGAGTTTCATTTTATGCAATGTAAGTAAGAGATTCAAGTGTTTCGTTCACACATTTTAAGTACATATCTTATTTATTTTGACGATCCAATAAAATTATTTTCCGATTTGTATTTAGTCAAAATTTTAAATACTTTATCAAAATCATTCTTTTCATGTGCATTAATTTAAATTGTGTATGTATATACTTTAGTTATTATAGTTTTATCTATATTTTTAATAAAAATTGTGTTATCTATGCAAAATCTATGTGCTAACAATTATCCATTTAACTATAAATTTTTATCAACTCATTTATATTATCACATATATTGTTCAGAGGTAAGTACTGCGATTATATTGAGATGTTAATTTAGTGTTTAAATATATATGTAAAATATACATTCCTCACATTTTCATCTGAGTATCTTCAAAAACCACATTATTCCAAATGGTCACAAATATGCCTCTTATAATTCAGCAAATTTTTACACAATAATTATTAAATACATATCTATATCGATAACCGATTACCGAATTAATATTAAACAGAATTCACACACCTTTGGCAACCAGAGCGATGAGAAGCAAGCAAAGCATCCTGCGTTCCATTTCGTTGGCAAGCGTGAATCTTCACGTGAACTCCGGCCTTGAACGTCCTCTCGTTCTAGAAAACTATTGCGGAGGATATTCCGATGTTACTCCGATTTGGAACAATAATTAATACGTCCGCAATGAGCGCACTCCGTTAGAAAAGTTCACCGAATGTACATCAGACGAAACGCCATTTTGGGGTGCGAGCGACCCTCTCTTCAGTTTTCTTTCACTGAACGCGATCGCCAGTTCAAAGCGCGAGAATCAACTAAACGCGCGTACGATTCTGTTCCCCGCGGGTATTCTTCGAACGGGGTTAATGTGGCGATGACGATGGTACTCGTGCGTCCACGTAGAACTCGTGGACGTTTCTCTCGTAGACCGCTGTAACCGACGTCAGACGTTCTTACCTGAGGACTGAAGCGCCTGTTCCTCGGTAGGAAGTCATCCAGGTATTCTGCTCCCCCACCTGTCGTTCCTTGCTACCACCACCTCGGCAGGTAACGACCGCTGTGCCGGTTGCCATCAGGAACGAGGCTGGCTTGTGCGACTGACTGACTGTTCACCCCCCTCCCCTCCCTCCATTTACGCGCCTCTCCTCCGGAATTCAGGCCAACCTGCGAGCCAACACGTCACTGAGCAGCGAGAACACGATCCCTTAGGGTGATAGAATTATGATCATTTTTCACGAAGAAGGAATTTTCGGTTGGTCCTGTCAAAAACAAATCTGAAAGAATTTACTATCTTGCATCAGGTAAAATTTCTCGTAGTTCTCGTAGAAGAAAAGTATACGTAATCTGAGAACAATATTCGAAAAATTGTGTATATCTTATTTTTAAAAAAATCATAATTTAAAACACACTTTTGTCTATAACTTTGTATAGTTACTGAATTTTTAATTCAATCAATGCTCGCGTATTTAATAAATTTAGTTCGTTTGTTAAGGAGAAATTGAATTGATTTATGTCCGATATATTTAATCAATTAGATTTGACTATTCGTAATTGTACAATAAAAATCATAAGAAAGTGCTAGTAACGTAGCAAACGACGTCAAAATATTACACACAGCTTACATGCATCGCGTAATATGTTGTCGTTACGGTAAAATGTCGAAAACGTCTAATCTAAGTTATTACAACCGACGCTTTACGTCAAAGTTAATTCTAAAGATTATAGGTATAAATCCCCAAGATTCGCATAATTCTCGAGTTTCTATTCCGCACGATAATTGATAATTACCAGCACACAATCGTCATACGGGATATAATTGCAGTTTCGCAGGGCGAAGTGCACCGCTCGGGACATGGGACCGTAGAAATGGAAACAAAGTATCTCGGAGAAAATAACACATGCAGAGTTCATGCGAGTGCACGCAATTGTGAAAACTCGTGGAAACTCCACGGCAATTTGTAGCAACGTACTCGCGATTGAGAACAGTAATGTGTATAATTTTGCGAAAAGCACAAGTGGGGCCATGATACGTGCGTAAATAACTTTTTCGTAACGCGACAAATAATAATAAATATAAATCACGAAAGAAAGATATTTCTTGGAAAATATGTAATGCAACAGAATCAGCACAATCTCCATTCGCAATCAGATGTTTCCAAAATTTATGTAGGGTAACTGCGGTATATACGTCACATCGATCGGAAACTTGATAATTTATCAAGTATCATTTATTATGTTTAAGGAAAATGAATTTTACTAATAGAAACTTCATACTGTCTATTATTATACTAAAAAAATTAGAAATACGCGCGAAATATTTATTTTCTTAACATATATATATATGTATATGTAAATGTATACATATATATAAATTATATAATAAATACATAAATAAATAAAATATATAGATATATATAATATTACAATTGTTAATCAATTCTTTTTATTTTAAAGATAAAGTTAAAAATAAGAAAAATATATGTATATAAAATTGTGTATAATTTTTTATTTAGATGTGTCCTGTTTCTTCGCACAAGTCAGAAAGAACTAGATTCTTTGCGTTTAAGCAGGAAGGACTAAGAACGCAATCACCCAACCGCGTCACCCTAAACCCGCTTGCCTAACCCTCAGCGCTTCCTCATCCGAGTTAATTATGGTTTCTACGTGATGCTAACAATGAAGAGCGTCCATAATTCTATCTTTGTAGAGCGCCGCATGCGTGCTGATCAACACAACCATGAAATTTAATAGTCTACATGCATTTTAAAAGTGTTTCACGTTGGGTTCGTTGCTGCTCCAGCAAGCATCACTATGAACTTTGGAAAATTGCAAAAGAAAAATTTATTGCAGAAACATTTCCTGTATATTTTCTATATGCGTTCGTGTAACATAAAATTATTCTTACTTGATTCAAAGATATCTCTTTTGATAACACTGAGAGAGATAAATCATACTTATTTTCATTTACGAGTGCCTAAATAAATGAACTTAGTAACTGTACTACTTTTCGAATAATTTGATGGCGAAGAAGTCAAGCAAATGTTCAAAGTTTATGTGTAATTTATATTCGTAAAATATCTTATCTTTTCTTGATACTTTCATCTATTTAAAGTGTTCATAAAAATTTCTAAAAATTCTTTCGAGTTTCTAAAACAAATATCTGTACTTCATTTTCGAAAAAATAAAATCTAATATAATTTAATTACCTTTGTGAAAATTCGAGAAACTTCCATAAATAAAATCATACACGATACATAAAATCATACAATATAATCAGACACGAAATATCCATGATTGTACTTTAAGGGATTAAATTTATATTTATAATTAAATTTATATTATATTTATATATTCATAATCATTTTCTTATAAGAGAGAATAAGTGAATGAATAAGTCGAAAGCCACATAACCGGGTTCTTGCAACGACGCATAGTTTGCCTACCGCATTCCGTGCCACTCGATCACGAAGAGAGGTCGCGATCGATTATTCAATTAGAAATTAAATACGCGAGTATGTAACCATCGTCTACGCGCGCGTATCGCCGCCGCATGCATCGTATTCATGCCAACTGTTTTACGACGCGCTGCACCGAGACAGCCACGCGAGATTCTCGATTACTTTAGCTCTTGTTTATTCTACTTTGCGATAGAGCGAATACTCGACCGATAGCGAAACGAGGATCAAAACGTTGACCGCATGCTCGATGCAGGAAATGCAACGCGCGCGAGGAGGCATCCAGAGCCAGAGGTCCGCGGCACATTTTGTGTCGCGCATATGCGCGCATTGAAGTTTCCTTGAAGAGCCAAGATCTCGTGACGAATGTTCACAGATGCGATACGAGTTATTGAATATTTCTTACGAGAACTTGTGAATATTCACCTTCGTGTAAAAAATCTGAATATAATTATATGTTTTATATAAAGTAATAATAATTATTATTACATTATATATTATTACATAATTAATTATTATTACATTTATATATAATTTTATTTCCTACCTAAGAGATGCGTACTTGATAAAAAATACCGTTATCAAATATTGCTGAATTATTCAACACTTTACCTTGACCGGTCACTTCCCGATGCGTATACGCTGCAATGTGGATCGCATCGGATTAACCGTGTGATTCTCCTCGGAGCTGATTCGAACTACTTTGTGCACCAGTCGCGGAACTGAGTGTAAGGCATTATCTCCGGCGATCATCTTTACGAGGCACGATCGAAGTATTGGATCGAAAAGTAGCGAAGCCAGATTTGGTAGAAGGTGGAAATTCGGCGCGACGAAAGCTAGCGGTGTGTGTCGCTTCACGAGTCACCTCGAATCGAGTCACTTGTTAGTAACGCCGGCTTCCTGACCCACATACCGCGACCGCCATATAACAAACGTAACACTTTGTAGCCGCGCGTGTATATTCACGGACCGGGTACTATGTATGCACCGAACACATCTATATCCGCGTATATACGTACACATGTGCATGCTGCACACGCGCACACACATGCACAGCGCAAATCTCGTGCGAATGTTTCGTCGTGTAAGATCGGATTTTCATTCCCGACAATTCTCTCAGACTTAAAAACAAAATGATGATTCTTAAATTCATGTTGGACAAATCGCGGTATACAGTTACCGCGCGCCCACTTAAAAAGCATTCTCATTACAGAGAGAGAATAATTATTAAATGTTCCATTAGGAATAAAACAGTAGTTTTAAAAAGGCAAGTGTGCCATGTAAACTGCAATAGCGATACGCGACCTTATCAATTAAACATTCGTAGCGGATCAGAGAAAAAGTAATTAGATTATTTGTTGCATAGCTGTTATTCACCTGAGATGCGTGCATTTATCGCGTATATGTGTGAAAAATTAAATTGGCAAAGCAATCGACGATACACACAAGTGCACACAACTCTACGTACGAGTTGCTCGTAGTAATTACCGACTACGTATTTGCACAAAATGAGTATTACGCGTGAATTATCTTGCGGTACTTTTATACAATTTTATGCGAAGAATTTCCTTTCATCAGTTCACGCATTTCGTGTGTACGATACGTTGCTTACTTGGAAATAGTTACGGTATTGTTCCCGGGACAATTATTGTACTTTCTGCAACAGGATTTACAAGGAGAGAAAATTAAGCAATTTATACATTTCGTCCTTATATAGTTAAACGTTGTTATGTGCGAGGAGAAAGGGAGAGAGATATCTGAGTTATATTGCCACCACAAGTTTTAGTCGCTTCCTCACAAAATATCGATTAGAGGCACGCGAAATTTTCCTTATTACACACTTCCTTGTTATATAAATCGCCACGAGTCCTTATCGCTCGATATTTCGTCAATGTGGATCGCGGAACAAGTCGAGATAGAATTTTATCACCTTAATCTTCCAGCGGAACGATCGCCATATAAGGAATTTCCTGCCGCGTGATTTAGAATTGTCTTAACTGCCATGCAAGTGGGAACTATTTAAACTTTTCTCTTTTACCTTTCACCTCGACCGCCAAGCCTCGCAATGTCGACTAAATTCCACGGATCTCTACTGCGTCATCAACTCTGCGTGCACTATTAAACTTTCGAAGAGGTCGTTGAATAATTAATTATCGGAGAACTCGAACGTGTATCGAAGACGAGTTCGTTGACCGATACGGCACGTTCTATTCTAATCCGATAGACCAGAACCAAACCACGTGTCTCCGTTAACATTGGGAAATCCAGTAATAGCCTATAATACCTCTTCTTGATCTCGTGCTCATGTGAAACGAGAAGCTAATGTCTTCGAATTTCCCGGTAAAATAAAACAACGCGTATATTAGCCGTGTTTTCTTTTTTCTTAGAGCCAACGATGCCGAGTGATTTTTAATTATAATTTAATTACTTGTCTCTTTCTTTCTAGATTTCACTACTGTTCTTGGTGTCTGTTTTAAATCGAGAAAGTTTAATCTCTAAACTGAATACGGAACTACATTCCATTATAGAAGAGATTTGTATTCAACATGCTGAATCTGAGGAAGATTCGATCTTTCCGCGAACGGACAGGTAGATTTACTATTGCGAAATTTCTGGTGGTGTACTTACTTTTTCTCTCAGAGCACATGTGCACGCTGTTAGTAAACTTAAATTGTTCTTCGCGCGTGTGTGATGTTTTTTTTCTCGCAGCCTGCCTACTACACGCTACGTACATCGTCGTTACCGCGCCTCTTACGACCCCGATCTAGCCCGTAGGAAATTCGTTAAGAAAGCCGATGCCTATGGAAAGTCAAAGCAGCGAAGAGATGGAAGACGGCGATATAGTTGCGATTATATTGTTGTCCGTTCGCATGCGCAACACGCATAAATTTTCTCACGCGACCGTGCGTTTTCCACTGCCATTGTGCATCTTGTACTCTTGTGTAATTCTAATCGATTGATCAAGCAATGAGTTAATTCAATAGCGACCAATTAATTCAATGGACAAGAAGAAAGGGCGCGATTTTCCATTAAGAGTCTTCCGGTGCACTCGTGATTGCATAGTAAATAAATTACAGCTTTGGAAGTAAGCAAAAGATTTTTTATATCTTGCTTGCATAAGAAATAATTTATTCTTGAGCAAGCTTTGAATTTTTTCAACGAAAGAGTACTTTATTCGTAATTAAGGAAGCTGGACACACTGTAAACTATTAAGAACCATCTTAATAATGAAACAAGTCTAATTCTATTGAGACTTTATACATTTTTATTGGAGTATTACCTATATAATTTAGTACACGTTCTTCTTTAATTTTTTTTTGCTGCGAGAATTACAAAAGCCTTTTAATAATTATTCTGTCCTTTTATGATTAATTTTTTATTGCACACAATAAATTAGTTTCTTTTATGCGATAAAATATCTAGCATCTTTATTTCTTACGAAATCTCTTCCCGATTTTATTTGACAATTATTCGCGTTCGTTGCATCGCGTGTTTCTCCATAACGAAGCGAGTTGAAAATTTTTCATGACTATTAAATAGCGATGATATCTGACTTGCAACGAGTATGCACAGATCAGTGCGCATTGCACCGCGATAATGCTTGCAAATGAAGGCATTGTAATGCACACGGTGTCGCTCGATCTCTATTTCATTTAATAGTGCCCTTTATCCCGCTTTCACTGTGCCCGAACGTCAAAGTGATGAAATCGTGTGCGTGTAAACGCACAGTGGCAAAATACCGTGTAATTTTTTTCAACCGGTTCAGCATGATACATAGAAATTTCCAAGACGATACCGATAACAATCTGCGCAAAGTAAACGTTTAAATGTACAACGACATTAAACTTATCGCATATGTAAAAAGATATGGTAATGATATATATAAAATGTTTTAATAGACGTATTTCTACTTTCTTTTGCAAATCTCACAGGTATCTGTTAGAGAAGATTGGCTGCAGGATAATACTGCATCTTTAGAATCGCGATGTACGTACGACACTTAAGTATTTATGCTAAGATGAATTGTTTAAAATAACACGTTTGGTTTCAAGTCGCCGGAAAGGTTGATCTTCTCCTATTGCATGCTTTCTCTAGTAATTAGAGTACAAAGCGTAGTTGTTATTAACCGTTGAAAATTCTCATTAACCCCGTCGCTGTCGCAACTAGTGTCTTGATCCCGTCACATCGTAACAAATAAATCTTTATTATACTCAAGATTGAAAAGTTTCTGTTCGAGCGGTCTTTCTCTTCTTAATTGGATGCTCTCACCGGAATCATCTCGATTAAATTCTTCTTGGTTTTTTACAATATTTGTAAAAAAAAATCTGCTACATCATCCGAAAAAAGGTCACTCAAGAGGACTTTATTTATCGTCACGAATCCTGACTAATTTAGAAAGCAGTCGGTTCCCAAAAGATTCATTACTTTTCAAGATAAAAGTATTTGCATAGGTAAGCGTATAGATATCCGCAAACTTTTCTCTGCAAAAAGAAATTTTCTTTACTTTCAGTTGACGTTAATTAGAAAAGTGCTTTTCTAATTAGAAGTAAATGATTTTTTTACGAAACAACCGCAGCAGAAGAACCATTTAATTAAAAACTGCACGTACGTATAAACCGTACTGTGGGTGTGCCATAATTATATCTCTCGTATATGACACAATTGTTTAAAAAAACTATATATATCGTGAGCTAAATTCTCTCACGTAGGATCTCCAGTTAATTTGAGTCCTAGAACAAGAAGTTATGTCGCTCACAAATTAAATGCGTTTACGTCAATATCAATTTCTAAAAGAACTGCTGCATCCGGATTTTAAGCTACGTAGCAGTACAATTAAAAAAAGAGATGACGGCGCATTCAAAGTGCACAAAAAATCTGTGACGCTTTCATAATTCTACGAATTCAGTCGGACACGACAGGACTACGAGAATTGTCGCTTTCTCTTCTGGGTTTACGCCGATTGACGCACGCCTCCACCGGCACGCTTTCGAAGACTTTTGAAAATGAAGCTAACGCGATCCGCGACATCTCCCAAATATTTAATTCTGTTATTATAAAAGGAAGGAAAGATTTGTCAACGTTATAGCATACTAAGAATCCTAAAACAATTAAAACTTGCGGAAGTACCAACTGAATTGCGGTTCGCTTCGCTTACAATGCCAAGTATAACTATGAGTGGTACGGTGCAATGGCGCAAAACGGTGTTTTTACGCGATGAGAAGACCTGCGGGCATTAACGCAGCATAGACTGTAGCATGCAGGTAACAGATGCAAAACCGTTACCGTGCTCGGTTTCGATTCCCCGGCAGATAATGCGTATAGTTTGCCCGCACTGTTGCTGAACTTATTCATCTGAGACTGGCTCTCGTAGCGAACAAACGAATAACTGTACGCGAGAGGGACTACTCTTCTTTTTAACACATAAGTGTGGAAGCCAAGTTATCACCTTCGCGAGCAAAGTATATAATATTACTCTATGTATAAAATTCTCTTTTGTATGTAATAAGATTTTTGCATGTAATAACGGATAGTAAAATGATGTCTCAAGCAAACACAATCAATGACTAATTATTTCAAACAGACTTAAAATTTAATATAAGCACGAAAAAAATAATTTTGTTGACGTATCTAAAAATTTAACTATAAATACAGATTTAAAAATAATCTTGTTGGATTATTAAAATAATTATGAAGGACATTTAAACATGGTGAGCAATGCTATAAAAAATTTTGATATTTTAGTAACTAGTTTGAGTGTCCTGTATAATTATTTTGATAATCTAAAGTCTAACAAACTTATTCTTAGATCAGTATCCAGCTTAATTTTTTAGATGCTTTATCGAAATTATAAACGAACATCAAATTGATGATGGAAGACAATTTTTTAGTATATTTTGTTACATTTTATTTTTTTATTTTTTATATATTGCTATTTTAACAAGGTGTTAGTTCTTTTATTATATCTTCTATTATTAAAAGCAACAGGATTTTTAATGAATGGAGCAGCACTTACTTTTAAAAATCCTAGGCAAAAAATATATTCAAGATTTTTAATGCTGTATTTTATCAAAATTAAAATAAAAAGATATTGTTATCTAATCGTTGTGTTAGCAAAACTAATTCTATCTTTGTTATCAAGATTAAAAAATATAAATTCTAAATGTATAATTTGCTTATTTGTGTGTCTGCCTAAGAATGACATAAGACATAATGAGTACACATGTACAGAAGAGAACTTGAGAATTTGTCAATATTGAAAGAGTTGGTCCGAGCACGTAAAAGATCGAGTATCGCAAGCTGCAATTAACTTTTCCACTTATGCTAGTAGAACTGTAATTCCATAAACGACACGACGAGCGACTTCATCACTCAAAATCGATTTAATTCGTATTGCTGAAGCCGAGTCGGTCGAAGTGATAAAGTGAAACTCGATAAGGTCAATAGACCGAAAGATTTTCTGAGGAAGGTATGTCGTCATTGTTGAATCACAATAGGAGAGGTGTCGAGAGACACAGACGCGAAGATTTGTAAGGAAGATGTCAAATGAGTCACGGTATACACCGTTGACTCGGCACGTATCGCTTTCTCCGCTTCTACGATCGTCGAAGTCCGGATGGATATCGCGTCATCGCCGAGATCTTCGTGTCGCCGATTTCCTCCGACCTCGTTTCGCGTGCGGCCTTCTCACGCCACGCGAAAAGAGACGCGATTTTCACGCTTCGTTGGAAATTCCGCGCGATGGGAATAGAGTTAGAATCCACCCGGCATCGGAGAGAGGTGCAGCCAATGCGCGAGGTGAGTCGCGTGAAGAAGTTTCACTGTCCTTCCAAAAGCTGAAGTAGGTTTCGGAGGGAAGGTGCAATGACCCGATTCGATCAACCTGTATCGTACAATACTATGACGCAGTCTTTTCCAAACCACATCGTAAGATCTTAAGGTGGCACGACGTAACGTGGGACGAGGCAAGTTTACATCGTAAAAAGATATGACATTACGATGATTTAATTTCTCTTTAGACGCGTCACCATTACTTAACATTACGTGGCTAATGATTAACTTTTCTCGTCTATATAACATTTCTTTTTTCTATATATAATTGTGTCACAATTGTCAGAAAATATTCAGAAAACTCAGAGAAATTATAAACTATCAAAAAATATTTTTTTTTAATGGAATAATTTCTTTATTGTTACAATAGATAATATTGAGATAAAAGATAATCTGATGGTTTACGGTTACTGTTTATAAGATGCAATTGAAGATTTAAATTACATAAAGCAAAATAAAGACGTTTTGTATTGCAAGAAAATCAAGATAAGAACAAGGAAATTTTAATTTATATCCGAAATCATATAAATTAAATTATAATTCAAAAGAAGACAGAAAGTTAATGATTTCATTAACTTACTAATTCTTTATTTTTTATGCAATTTTACTTCAGTTTGAAATATATAATAGAAGACGTAGACGTAGACGTGGAACAAAATATCAGTTGGTGTACAATCGTAAAAATTTTATTCGATAAATTATTATGTAAGTATTGATAGACTTTGTCATTAAAGTTCGTTATATAGCGCGACCAAGGAACATTTATTTTATAATACCCTATAATTTTATATGAGATCCGTCAAAGATATCGTTCGATTAATTTGGACAACGACTATTAATGCTAGGCAGCGTTGGTCACTGATTTCGAAATCGGCGCCTAGCGAAGAGGAACACACTCGAGGCGACGGCGATGCAGCAAGTAGTTTCACCGTGTTAAATTAACCGAGCGCCGATCAAATCGATCGAAACGGGATAATGTCCGAAGAATGTAGCGCACCGTGAAAGTTCTGCCCCTTGGAAAGGGTCGGACGTCGAAGGAACGTCATCCCCGATTTGCCATTAGATACGTGATCGCCGCGTTTGCAATTAGTTGCAGATGATTGCGTGCCGGACGGAAAGACGCGAGATACAGCTATATCTTCGCGATGTTAACCAAATCAGTATAATCGACAATCACCGCGGGATTACCTTATTTAGCGTTAGCTCGACCGGCCCTCGTCTAGTGATCGACAGAATCAAAATGGGCTTTTATAACATCATATGGAAGCGTAACCGTTAATATCGCACAAGTCGTGAAATGGATTTCACGATATAATTATCAAGGATGATTAAGAATTATATTCCCTTGGATTTTCTTGCTTGAATCTTAATTCTTATAACTATTATTTATTCACTTCCAGTCGGAAAATATTAAACGCGACAGAATGATAGCTATCGAACATGATTGCGATATCGTAATAATAATATAGTAATAAATACAGAGTAAGTCATAAGTAAAAATTTTGTGAACGTGTTTCTGGATAGAAAGGAAGAACAAACTATGAACATTGAGTCAAAAATGCTTCATTATTGAAATAATGAACACAAGTAGATTCGAAGTAATAAGCATCAGATGAGATTTTTTTCTTTATCTGTAGGGTCATTTGAAGACCACCGTCTATGAAACATCCGTTAACAATGAAGAGGACCTATGGGAACGTATGCTTTAATCATTATTTAATCACTATTGTATTTATGTTCATTATTTCGACAACAAAGCATTTTAGGCCTAATGTTCATAGGAACACACTCACGAAATTTTAAAACATACTTATGACTCACTCTATATTATAAATATAATAATACTAACAGTACAAATGAAGCTTGTTTTATTTTAGACTCGATAAACACAGATAAATAATAAATTACTAAACTGAAGTCGATTGATCATTCAATTTTAATATTTAAATTTCCTTTTTTAATTCTCACATCATGAGATACATTTGTCAATTGTTAATTCTTTAATTATTAACGTTGCTTGTGATAATAGGTTTTTTTTATGAAAAGTATAAAAAATATATATTAGAAACATCTATTGTAGATAATATTTTCTGCCAAAAATTATTTTCTTTTGATGTTATTCTTTCCATAACATTTAATGCAAAAACTTAAAAGATTTTCTATTAGTACTATGACCAAATTTTATTTTAGCAGAATTATAATTAAAGTTTATTAGCGTTAAATATTACTAAGTTTTAATTATGATTCTGTTAAAATAAAGTTTATTTGCGTAATTAAAGAATTAAAAAAGTAAAATTTAATTAAACTAAAAATTTCCTAAAACTTTATACTTCAAATCCACTATTTTATTAAATTTTTATACTGCGTAAGAAATATATTTTCAAGATAAAATTATTCATAAAATAATTCATTGATAACACGAATTAAATACAAATAGGTTCTCAATTCTCGATTGTCCATTTCAGATAGAACGTTTCATTACTTCGCTATCTCACGGGTCAAATCTCTGCTGTAAATATCTGATTCTTAATTTGCATCTAATGCAAATCTCATTAAGAATCCATCGCGCTATTTCAAGATAACTTCGTATGTGTCCACTTCGGAATGCCTAAGGCATCTCTCCGATGGGAAAGACGAAGTTACTGGCTCCGAGGGGATTATCCACGAAACCTTGAGAGATCGAGACTTCATTATAAAACACACGATTACACGTTGAGTGCCTGGAGAATGACTAGATAATAAGAAATGACGACGAGATCGCAATCGAATCCCATCTGTTTCCCACGCTCGTCCCGGTATTGTCAGGGATTAGCAAAAATGATCGTACCTTCCTTTCGCGTGAATACTGCCTCCCGGTCGCCCTCAGGAAATCGAACCGCCGCGCCGGAACGAACAATTTTTATCGATTGTCGCGACTCGCGCTTATCGGCGATGGATTTCTCCCAGAATTGTTATCGCCGATATATTTCCGCTTTTGCTTTCACCGTTCCCGCGACTCGGGACGCGCTCGCAGGAAAGTCTAGAAGAGACAATACGTAGGCTCGGCGGTATCCGTCATTTCCGCTACTAATTCTACCCGAGGACACTATCAATGAGATACGTGCCGCTTGATCTGCGTATCGCGTGCGGAACGTTTTACTCCGTTTGTGTTGACTAGATTGAAAGATTTCCCCAAAGAATATCGTGTATGCAAAGGAAAGTTATATAGGACGATCTCACTATTGAGATTGGGAGATAATGGCGGTTTAAATATTACGAGTGCTTTACGAAGATTTATGTCCATTTAACTCGGAATCAGGAAATTCCGATTCTGTTTCTCAATGCTGAATACTTAAACGTCTTGCACGAACGATGTTTGAACGCTGTGCTATTATCTAGTTATTTAGCTCTCGAGCAAAATGCTGCAGTCTTTAAGAGCAAATAGTATAATCGAAAATCTGTGAGTGATATTTAAGATACTTATGATGGAATTTAAATTATGTAAATTATTTAATGGAATTATAATGTCTTGTGCAAAGTACATGCTCTCAAAAGATTACAAATTACTTCCTTCGACGTTATTGTAAATATTTGATAGCCTTATATGTGTATTTATATTTAATTTTATAAACTCATTATATATGGTGGTTGTTAAGCTCTAAAAGATTTTAAGAAATGATTCCTCATTTCGTATGTCTAAAACAGCTTAAAGTTTTAAAGATACAGGTTAAAGTTGAAAAAAAATTTCGTTTTTTTTTTTCAAAAACTTCGAAAACCATACGAGTTATTTTGATGAAACATTGTATATGTTTGAATCATAAAAATAACCCGAGTTTTCAAAATTTGAAAAAAAAAAACGAAATTTTTCCTTCAACTTTGACACTCTATCTTTGGAATTTTTAATTGTTTTGGTTATATGAAGTTTTCTTACATTAGTGTGAGAAATCATTTCTTAAAATCTTTTAGAATACTTAACGACCACTCTATTCAACTCGCAAAAAAACTGGAAATAAATTGTCACATAAAATTATGCATTACAACACAATTCAAGTTAATCTGAAAAGATAATTTATATCTACATTCTTTTTAAAGATAGCATTGTAAGAAAGTAAACAATTTGGAGCAGAGATCGATCTCTCCGGCAGGATAATGATTATCTCCAGTAGAAGGATAACCTTTCTGATAACCTTTTTTAGATAGAGCACTACATGCCTGCAAAGTAGAGAATTTATGGAGCCTCGACTCTATCTTTTCTATCTTGCAATTAATCGCAATGTCTGACAGGTGCTTGTCGCATGAAAATATATTAGGGGCCTGAATTAATGTGTTTATTATGTTCGCAATAAATTATTCCACAAAATTCTTCGTTTCTATTTAAAACATTTTTTATGCAACGTATGTATGCTCTCTTTGCTAAAATGTTGGAAATAAACGCAACTGTACATACCTACTTTTAATAATCGTCGATCGACTGTCTTCGTTGTCGCCATTGAGCGAGTTCATGCTGGCAAAGTGGCTAGATCTATTTGACGAGCGATTGAACGTAATTGGTTCTTACCTGTGGATCTAATCAATCATGTTCAATTGTTCAGCGAGCAATCCTAGCTAGCCACTTATTTGCCACTCGTCCATTGTCGTTGCTCTATGCGCAGCAAAGGCGATTCTTCTTCTCTTCTTCCTCCTTTTTCTCCTCTTTTCTTTTTTTCTTCTTCCTCCTCTTCTTCATTTTTTCCTTCTTCTCCTTCCTTGTCTCTTTCTTTCTCGATAAATTTTCTTTTTTCCTTTCAACAAAATTAACACAATTACACTTTTAAAAAACGATTTGTTTAATGACAGTGCGGTGTACTCTGCGGCTTAAAACACAACATTTGTCATGTAAATGAATCAATTAACACAATCGAAAGTGTTGATTGATTCATTTACGTAACAAACGTTACGTTCTCTCGATTTAAAAAAATATATTTTTTAATATCAAATAAATGATTTCAAAACATTTTAAAAACATTTATTTGATATAAAAAACAGCAAGGTTATTTTCAAGTGTTGAATTAAACGTTTTCTAATAAACGTAAAAAATTATCCTTTCATTAAAATAAAGAATTTTTAAATGAAACAAAGGGGACTAACCTATTATTTTTAACATTTTTTAAAATGTTTTTCAGAAAACTGATTATAAAATTTCAATTCTTATGCACGTCTGTAAAGCTGAAGCTAAAATGATTAGGCGGCATATTAGAGTCATGGTAGCGACATCTCCCGTCGACCTGGCGAGACTCATACACCAGTGCATGATCGATCAATTAGAAAATTACCATAAGATAATTACCACAAGATACATTCCCTACAGAATATCAAAATGCCTTTTCGTTTGTAGTCAGCTGTTTTCTGGATTTTCTGTATACGCATACAACGTGTCTTATATGGAATATAGAAGGCAACTAACTTGAAGTGAAAAGGCTTCGACGCCTTCGGCCTTAGGTACATATATCAAATTTATCAACTTTATCAGGATAATTCTTCTAATATTTTGATTTACCTTTATTATTACAATTATTATTAATAACGAGTATTACCATTGCAAACCCGATTTTTTTCGAGGTTATTTTCTATACCTCCCCAAGGTAACCTGCAACCTCCGTGAGGAAACTCTGCTACCGCATATGCGGAGCTTGTCCCTCCACCCTCCACCCAGGACACTGGCCGACATTCGCCGAAGTGCATCGCGCATGCGCATAGGCACGCAGCGCGAACACGGCACCTTGGCGCCGCTGTCTCGCTGCGTGCGCCTCAGTCCGCAGCAGTGTTCTGATAGGTTTGGTCGCGTTCTCTTGTCGGGTGCACGGTGCGTGAAAACAATTCGTTACAGTATCGTGGTAACGGGAAGTGCGTTTCGTCAAGCGCCGGGGCCCTCGTTGCATCGCGTCGGGCAGTCGTCGCAGGCACAAAGCCACCGTGTGTAATATTCCATCAGCCGTAAACGTCGCCGCCTCGTCTCTCTCCGCGTAGAACCTCGGGGAAACAGCACGCGCGTACACATTTCGCCGGTGAGTATTACGCAGCCAGGACGCATCCGACGTTCGCGTAACGAGACTTGGTTCTATTATTAGAACCCGTTCTATTATTATTAGAGCTCCCTTCAGAGAGAAAGACGGAGACGGGAAGGGAGAGAGAAAGAGAGAGAGAGAGAGAAGCTGGCTCACATTTCGGCTCGGAGGCGCGGTCGCACGCCTTCACATTCCGACCAATCGCCTGTGAGGCTTTGGCTTCTCTCCTTCGTTTACCTACGTGCCTGTCCTTTGGAGACCCATAACGTTTTCAGCTCTCTTTGTCCTTTCCTTTTTCCCTCGGTTCTTTTCTCTCTTGGTAGAGAAGGAGGGAGAGGGGAATAAACTTAAATGGACTCGGCGCAGGGGATCGACCTTGCAGTCGTTACTCCGTCCATGTTTGAAACGGGAGAGCCACGCTTTCTCGAGTTGCGAAACGTGACATGTACACGGTGACAACACGCGGGATGTACGCATCTGGACGTATAGGCGTGTGAGACTCGCAATTCCGTCGCGATTCTCTGCCGCTCCTATTATTTGCGCCGCCACTCCTCCGCGACGTAATAATTGATCAGTGAGGACGGCGCGTACGTGCGACGCCAATGCGCGCGTTACGTCAACAGATAATTAATAGAAAACTAGCCCACGTGAGAATCATCGAGAGATAATCTTCGGAAAAAATTAAGATTCCCCGAGATAAAGTGCTCCTGCTACGCAACGATACTCTTCAATGCTTGCTTAAGAGCTACGATACATCCTTTCTCTCCAGTTTAAAAGTTTATATTTACGTTCATTTCCGTATTTATTTTTAAAACTTTCTCGTCTTTCTTTTTTTTTTTCCTTTGATACCATGCCTCTTGTGTCCTCTTTCTTTATAAATAAATCGTCGATAAATAAATAATATTGTCACACATACATAGACTAAGCGTTTTCCGAGAAAAGAACGCAGCAGGCTTCCCATCTCTTGAAATCCCGTTTTTTTTTCTTTTGTTTAAACCTGCGTCCCGGCTGTTCGCATCCTTTTACTTACAATCTGGTATTTACACAAAGCATACCGAGTACATAAAGGCGACTTCCCTCCGGGCTCAGTGACAGGGCAGTACGAAATTTCGCGTGTTTCGCGCAGAATTTCCATCCTCCTCGGTTTGGCAAATACTTTAACGGTGCCTCCCGAGAGTGTCCGAGCGCGACGTACCATTGCATGACGTTAGACCTGTTCTATAGCTGGTTGTGCGTTTTTTCTTACACACAAGCGGTGCGAGATAAGTACAGGTCGAAAGAGAGAGAGAGAAAGAGAGTAAGGGAAAGATGACGAGGAAAGAATGCGTAGAAAGTGCATTTTAAAGAGAGCAGATTTGTTGTTTCTTTGAGGCCCGTTTGCACCGACACGTAGTTTAACTTTAATTTAGGTTTAAAATTTACTTTCTATCTTTTCCTAGCATTAAGAATTAGAAACAGTTGCAATGTAAAAGTAAACTGAAATTGAAGTTAATCTCCATTCACGGAAAAAAATTAATATTAAATCAATAATCATATTCTCATATATAAGAGTATAAAATTCTTTAAAGTATTTGATAATCTCAAGGATGTATGAATCATATCTCAAAACATTACCAAATATATAAAAATTTCATAGAATATTCTAGTATTACGTTTAAAAACCTGTGTAAAATTTGAACGCTTAATAAAATTTAATTTTTTGTTTAATCTTGAATTTGATGTAAAATCGTTTTGCAGTATTTATTTGCAAATTTGATGGGACAGTGGCATTAACCAATTATATCAAAAATTTTTACATGTATTGATAAAACTAATAAATATTCGTTGCAAAAATTTCATTTACATCCACTTACTCGTTTAAAAGTTATTTATTTAAAACTGTGACAAAATTTTGGCTGCAAAAAACCATTATAAATCAAATTTTTTATTATTTTTTTCTTTGGAGTTAGGTTCAGGGCTAAAATTTGGGACTAAAATTTTTTGTTGTTGATTAGGAAAAATAAAGAATAAATCTAGAGAAGCCTTCAGTTTTCAAAGATAACTTTTAGTTCGTATTGCATAGCTAAAACATCCTTAAAAGACATAACTTGTTTAAGTATGAAAAAATTTGTTTCTTATCTGAAAAATTTTGTTTCTTCATGTGAGCAAGTTATGTCTGTTTAAGATTATCACATTCTTTCAAAAGGATTTTATATCCTTGTTTATATGTGAGAATATAATTGTTAATGTGAAAATGATTCTTTTTCTGTGTTGGTGCAAATGAGTCTAACTCCCGCGATTCGGTCACGAGTCACGAGTGCCACGTGTTCATCGTGTCGTAGAAAACGTCAGCTGTCAAGCTAAATCCGGGGAAATACGAGGCTTCACGAAAGACATGGCGATTTAAATAAGCGTTTTATCATCGAACGCGTTTGCACGCGCTTCCGCGTCACGCTCACGCCTGCGTCGCTTTCCATTCCCGACGTCTGCACAATTTACGAGGTATCAACACATTATTATTACTCGTGACAATCCGGATAGAATCGGATCCGCGTGAGTTGAATTGAAATGAGACTTAAAACCTCAAGCAGCAAATAATTAAAGGAGAAAAAAAGATATTCTGTAGATATTTCATCGTCATTTCTCGGAAAGGAAGGCGCTTTTTTCTGCCCTAGCTCACTTCTGTTCTGGCAACAGGGACGTTTAAATGCGCCGTTAAATCGACCGTAGGAAAGATAAGCTATAAAGTTACACATATAT